>DWJN01000172.1:0-29283 GCA_018248895.1 Carystus phorcus
GTAGTTCCTGAGATTAGCCCGTTCAAACAATCAAACAAACAAACTCTTCAGCTTTATATATTAGTATAAGATATCTTGATTGATATACATATATCTTAATTTTCCGCTGTATTATTATTCCTCAGAGACCTCTTGAATGTTAACTTGGACGAATAAATTACATTTTAATGATTCACTTTTTTGTAGAACGAGTTCGTGGATTGGTTTTTTGTAATCAATTTTAGATTTGGAGTGGAGTCGTGATTTGAGCGCGTGATGTCGAGAGACTTCCGCGCTTTGGTGCTATCAAATGCCGACATTTGATACACTTACACTTGGATTCACGAAACAGATAAGTTATGTATATCTATAAGGCCTACGTCGATAAACTTTTTATTCTCCGACGTTGCGAAAATATTTAGGTTTATGTGGGTCGCGGTGCCGTCGACGTCTTCGCAGAATATTTTCTTATCGTATTGGGACTAAAATTACGTATTCCGTTACGTAGTACTTAATATTTGGATTTTTATCTTTATATATAAAAATTAATGTTTGTCTGTATGTTTTTATAGACTCTGAAATGGTAGAACATAGAGCATCGAGGTTTTAGCAAATTTGTTCAGAATTCTCTAATAAAGGTTTTGATACCACAATTATATCGATCGGACACATGGTTGATGAGTTACAGTCGAAATGTTGATTTTTGATACGCGTAGCAACGCGCGCCGGGTACAACTAGTATCATATATTCTAGTATGTTGAGTATATACAAAACGGTGTCTTACAAAGTTGTATTAGTTTCACATCTTCAATGTCTGTCTATAATCAAATCTTTAAGTGAAATTTGATCCACTTCCCTATTTCTGATTGAGATGAAATTTGGGACACATCTTTTAATGCCGTGACAATGTGTGATTATTTAAGCACTGTAGTAAGTACCTATATAAAGTGACGAATTTTAGAAAATGACTATTTTTCATTTGCATAATGATCATTGTGTGTTTATTGGGTGTCAAATGAATAATCAAAAAGTTTGAAGAGCGGAGTGCAACATGTAGATATGACATTAATTCTTTTTACTTACAACTCTATTAAAGCTTGTTTGAAAATCTTTGCTTCATTTATATTTATTTTTCAGTCCTTTTTCTGACTAACCACTTGAAATATGGAATATTCTTATGTATATCTATCTTAATGTTAAGAATAATTCATTGTACGTATTTAGCTCAAAAATATAATTATAGTATGTATTATTAAGTAAATATAATAAGTATTTTATAAAGTTATTGGCCAAATGGAACTTTAAAATAAAATACATATATGTACACTTATTATACCAACTAATAAATAAACACATCATCTGTGCTATTATTAAAATATTTTATACACAATTTGTCAATCATTATGATATGCCATGATATGCGGTAGTTAACAAAGTTTATAATGACGTTATTCAACCTGATCCATATTCATAATATCATTTATATTCATCATATATTTTAAGATCTGTCCATTCCGGTCCGGGTTTAATTCCGGTCTTTCATATTTTTAGAAACCAGGATTACAATATTCGCTCTGCTCGCAGAGAAACTGGCGGAAATATCCACTTGATTAAAGTCCGGACAAATTGTCGACGCGGCTTTTGCGAGTTCTGAAGGATCTAGTACATTGTTATTGATGTGCAAGCCGCGAAAAACAGTGTTGCTAGCTGAGAATTTATAAAAATTAATGTCGTATTTACTATAATTTTTATTATGTTAGTGATTGAATAATGTAAGGCTAATCCAATGAAATAAAAAAAAAATATTTTAGTTTAAAAAGGTATAGAATCACAATACAATAAATAATATTAATATACGTATCTACTTATTTCTAGTTTACTTAATTTTTATTTCAGTTTTTTCTATCCACACCCATGCTGTCATATTTTCCTTTTTATGAAAACGGAAGATATAATTTGAGTACCTTTAAGTGATATTAACTAAAATATTAAAAAATTACAACATTGTGTGTGACAAACTGGCAACACTCGGTTTTCGTCACTAGCAGATAACTTTCATTATAGCTGATCATGCGTGGGTACGGACATGCTTCGCTTAAAGCCGGAAAAATCATGAAATATGGCCGGGACACGACGGCTCAACGGCTCAAAATAATCGTCTCTTTTCCAATGCGAAATGCTTTAGATTTACTGGGATCGGTATTTTATACAGCTCGATACGTCGTTGCGAAAATAACAAAATAGTCTTTGGTAGATTTCAATAACAATTTGTTTTTATATAAATATGATTCTCAAGGACAATTGTCGTATTAGGAATAGGATTAAAAAAAGGTAGAAGACAAATCTAGTGCAGTAATCGTTGTTTTTTAAATGTAAGACTGGTGTCATATGCTATGCTATAGGTATGCTTTTTACGATAAAGGTAATATTGGTGAATGAGCCCATGCTCGCCAGAATTTAAGATAAAGTAAGGGAGTGGCAGGTAGGAGCGTGTTCGGAATCGCATTTTTAGTACAACAAACGAGCGACTGCGGGATCTCAATTATTCCAGCAGTAATGTCCCGGAATGTCTAATTTCCTCACGTAATTTGGCCGGAATTTGTCCCCACCGACGGATGCTTGGAACTATTTTTATTGTTTCTGCTTGTTTCCTATTTGCTTCGTTCCTCTGGGAACAATATAACTTGAACCTTGTGAACTAACCGTCTTGACTGGGAACAAGTGTATTGTGAATTACACGTCGAATCTTTGCCCACGCCAGAATGTTTTGTTACATTCACGTTTTTTCATTCTTATGAGAAAAAAAATGAGATATGCTTTTAATTACGCAGTAACTGATGATGCCGCATTGTAGCGTCTGAAAAATTGCGTGGGACGAAAATGTGTGGGTTTGCGAGCCATTGTATCCATAGGAAATTAGCCGACAAAGTTACACACGTAAACGAATTTGGACCTTAAATTAACGTCACATAGAGTCAGTATAACTTTATCCTATCAGCTATGGTTCTTGTTTGTGTTTGCGTGAATTTAATATTGTCAATGTGACAATATGATGTTGTGAATTTTCGTGGTCCTTCAGTCCTGTGAATTTGACAATAAAGCTTGGTGCGCGACTGTTTAAAATTATTAATAATTATTATTAAACTCCACACTCATAGCCCCACACTAAGATACCCCGTGAGTGCCAAGAACAATACAGAAAGACAATTACACACACACCCAGACCGAGAACAGAAATTTAAACCCATCATTTAAATTTCGGCCTCGCTGGGAATCGAACCCAGGACCCTTCGAACGGCAGTACGGCATGGTGACAATTATAAGAATTATTGTCGTAAAATAAAATAGTCTAATATTACATATGCAAAGAAAGTATGTGGCTCCGAACGTGGCTTTATCGGTTAGTTAGATCAAGTGCATACGTGTTTAACATTACTCCGGATAAGTTGCGCGGGCGAAATAAAGGGAGACAAGTGATTTTGGAAGAGCGCCAAGATGTGCCGAGCCCCACTCCATTTGCGCTTTACATAACTTCGTGTTCAAGGGATCATTAATCTCCCTAGTTCCTGCCAGACCGAGTTTAATTTTAATAAACGGCTTCTGCCATACTACGGTATTAATTTACATGCCTTAATGAAATCAAGGTGCTCGCTCCATTCTTAAAGCGAGTTAACATTGTGAATCCATCAAGTCTTTTCGGCTTACAACAGGTGGAAATTCTGGTATTTTTAGATGTATTGTTAAATTCACTTTTTATACTTTTCAATTGAAATAATTCCACGTTGGTTTTATGACGCAATTGGTCTCTTTGTCGGGTCCTTTTGACTTGACGAAATTTTACGAATACCATAAACAATGAATTACACATTTTTAAAACTCTTTGTGTTGACGACAAAGCATTTTGGGGCTGTTTCTAATAAAAGTTTTATTGTACACTGTTTATATTGTATTTGTAACTTAAATAGTACTATCAAATCAATCATAATCATATATGTCTACTGCATACATAAAATAAAAATATAAGTTAAGCGTGGCGGTACATTTGTGAAAACTTTTTGTGGTATTGAATATAAGTAATAAAAGAAATGTCTGTAATTTTAAAAAAAGTATTTACAAAATACGTTATGGTTAATCCATCTATCGCCTATCCATAAAGGGTAAGTGAGTAAGAGTATAATTAAGATATACATATATTTTAAATATACAAGCAAAGCAACATTGTGTTACTATAATGCAAAATAATATATTGAATGGTTAAAAAAACTAACATCTATAATCATCGGCAAGCAAATGACATAACTTCGTATCTATTCTATAAAAGCTGACCCTTGTCCGGTCCTAAGGCAAATCATATCTCATCCACTACTCTGTCTTAGTAATTCGCTTACAGAAACATAATTCAAGATTTTAGAGCAGCGGCAGCCTTCAGGGAATTACGCGTAAGACCAAATTCATCCCTCGTCAACGCCTGGGGTCGTGTTTTATGGCAAAGGGTATAACATTAATAAAAATACAACCAGATAAAATGTAGCTAAATAATGTTTTTTGTCATATTTTTGTAAGGTTTGAACTATGGCAAAGTTTTTACTCTAGTTATTGAGTTGATTTAAAGGTTGGGTTGGCGAAGTTTTTACTCTAGTCATTGAGTTAATTTAATTAGTTCAGATAAATCTTCTCCCCAACCATAAAAATGACAGTTTCTTTATAATACGTGTTGACATTTATGACATTTTATGTTGTGGGAATTTAGCAAACATTACAGTGAAATAAGTACATTCTCTGTGGTTTAAATTAGGACAACAGACGTCCTCTCATTGCTTTTAAGACGTATTTTAACAAGGAAAACATCGCAAGGAAATTAAGCTGCGTACCTAATTTTCTTTTTCCTTATTTATATTTTACCGTAGGCCATATTATTATCATTTTCAAGAATAATATAATACAATATCACAGATGGTAAGTGGTAAGCGTCTCCTATGGATGTCAGTAACATTAAAGACAAGCCATGCTGGCCAAAAATCAAAATACAACGAAGTTTGAGGTACAGTTAAGCAAGATCCTTTTAAATTACCACTTTAAAAATACATACTAAACCCCGGTTCCTGAAAGGCTTATCAAAATCTGGTTGAACTAACAGCCAGATTAATAGGAAACGCGGTCAAATTAATTCGAATTTCTGAAACATTGGTGAGTGAATGATAAATCAAAGAACAAAATCGCATTTGACATACGTCTCGGAGGTAAATTTGTTAGCTCTGTTTAACTGATTAATTGTTCAAATCAAATGAGATAATTATGCGTTTAACAACCCTGTTGACGTTTGACAACAGATTTGACAGTTTGTTAGTTAAATTTTCGTTGATCTGCCTTTCAGAAACTGGCAGTAAGTATTATAAGTGCAAATGAATTAATTTGTACGTATTTGTAGTCAATTTACTCCCTTTTTACAAATTATCAGTTAATGCTTGACTACTATCCTGTCTGATGATAAGCAGAGATGTAGCCTTGGATGGTAAAGCGCACAACTTAGAAGGTCCCCCGATCTAAAGTTACTCTTATATTTTCTTAATTTATAAATCATTCCTTATTCCTGCCACACTATACGACTATATATCTAACCCGTTATTAATATCCCATTTATATAAACTTAGAGTAACCAATGATGTTAATTTCATCTTATATATGTATACTGCCCACTCGTATGTGGAGCTGTATTAAAAACTTAAAGATACAAATTAGTATGCCTCTGGCTCTGTTCTTTAGCCAGAGATAATTTGTTCTGTAACGCAGGTGTGTATTACGCTTTCCTATCTTGAACGTTCGAGAGAGAGTAATGATAGCCCATTGTCAGGGTCGGAATAATACAAGCTTGAAATAGGCGGTGCGTTTGTACGTTTTAGTATCAGACCATATGTAAAAATATTACTTTAAATATATATAGTTTTCAATAGTATTCAGTTATATATATAAGCGGTTATATGTATATATTATATAAGCGTTTAATTGCATAAGCCGTTTATTTTCCTAATATACTTCTGTATTCTATTTTGGTTATTTGTCTTGTATGTGCCGGTGATCACTAAATACAAGTTAGGCTTTACATCGCCTTCATGGTAATTAAGATAATTTAAACTTAACTATGTTAAGCTTATTTTACATAATAAAAACGAAAACATGTCGCGAAAATTGTAAGATAAATGTCCCTGATGTGCAGCTATAAAATGATATTAAATTCGATAAATATTTGGACATTACATATTACCTATTCATTCATATTAAGTAAAAAAATACATGTCATTGATATTGAGATCTAAACACTGAAGCTAAAAGTAATCATTGGATATTATTGCATTATTTTGCATAGAATCAGAAGAGTAGTATTTTGAAGAGATGTACAAAATAAGTTTTGCTATACTCTGAAAATCAGAAAGCTGTTTGTGCTCGGCGCAGCAATGCAATGCGTGATTTAGCCGGCCGCTGGGAAATACGCTGAGCGTCGTTTGATGGCGATGCGGATAATACCCCCATTGAGCTTATCTTACTACTGAACTTACTTTCATTTTGTGAAGAGATATGTGTAATCGCCGTAAAATGACTGATAAAGGAATTAATATATATGGAGATACAAAGGTTAATAACAGATAGTGACACCAACAAATTTTAGATTAATATAAGGAATGAAAAACCTCGAAAACGATATTGCAGTCTACTTCAACGGTATAGACTGCAATATATGCTTTTTAAAGATTCCAGGACTAGTACAGATTAAATCTATATTTCTAAAGTGATCATTGTAATTACGCATTAATTGATACACTGGCGAACGCTTACCAGCGTTAGTGCGGCATTTAGCAGTGGCAAATACTGGTGGAACTGTATAGCACAGCTTATTGCTAAGCTTCTAAAAAAATGCTTTTAAAAAGCTTGATGGCTTGGATGTTGGTGATGAATCTAATATTTGTTATAAATGTAAATATTATGTATTTAATACTAACTCTTACCCCCGGTTTCGCTAACGATTAAAGGTCATTTCATGTATTTTGTTAAATAAAAAGTATACTACATCCTATTTAATACTTTTAAGAATATGTCTATAAAGTTTCATGATAATCGGTTGAGCAGTTTTGGCGTGACAGCGTTACAAACAAACTTACATTCAGTTTTATAATAACAAGGATTAATCAAGTGAAGTGTGAAGTACAATTCCCGTATTTTAATTAATTTTTACAGTGGTGGTCTTGGTGGTTATTCTAGCAAACGATCTGAAAGTGAAATTTCGCAACTTGAGAAGCCATTAATTTTGAGAAACTTATGAGATATTGATCTTGGAAATGTGTCGAAGGTTTCAACTGAAGGAAACCCTCACGAAGCGTCAGCGTAAGTCAATACTGTTCACAGTAATGCCTTAATTCTGTTAATCCGCCTTGCTTTCGTTTGAGCTCGACGTCTGTTCGGCTGTCCCTCAATCCTAGTACTTGACGCTATCGGGCAAGGCTGTACAAGATGTACATTGCTTGTAATGCCTATGCCTAACTACAATGTTGACAAGAGCCACACCAGTATTTCTGTAAATCCGATATTATCGCAATATTGTTACGAGATTAACTATCAAATATTTTAAGATATACGTTTATTGATTATTCTTGATTAGTGTTTATATAGGATAATAATAATTCTGGGGGTTCTAGCTTGTTATTTTTTAGTTCTTGTTATTTCTGCTGCGTCATATTTTAAGAATATGAACATTTTCAATTTCTACTGTATTTGTTTATAGATATTTAGGTATATATGTACCTACTACTATTTATATTAGTACGTAGATAACTTTTTACAGCAATCAATAGGCAATGTTTGCTGAGATAGTAATAAAAATATGAAAGCATTTTCAAATAAATCTTAACGTTACTTTAATAATAATAGCACATAATGCTCATAAATGAGCAAAAATATTAAAGCAGTAGGATAGCAATACCCACATTATAAAATCCACTAAAAATACTTTTTTTTCTACGTAAGCCATGTAGTTTTTGTATTTATGCTACAAATAAAATATCTTTTTGTAACTTTCCCTGTTTCTAAATATTCGCGTCGTATACTAAAAGTGTGGAGGATCCCTTGTTAGATAGGTTATCTCTTACAGAAAATTGCTTTGCATCTCTAAGGAAATATCCACGGTAGGGAAAATCGTGTCTCGTAAGTTTGCAAATCCCCTTGTAATAAATATATCAAATGTTAGAAAAGCAACAAATGCGGGCTATAAATTCATTTTTCTTTTGTAGAATATATAACATAGTCATTTCATATTAATAATAAAATTATGTAACTAAGATCATATTAAGGGCTAGTTACATAATACCCATTCCCGCTACGTTTTGGGAGACCTATAGGTATAGGACACGTATATTACATACTAGAAAATATGTTTCAAACAGATGTTTTAAACTGATGTGTCCAAATATTTGTGAACCAAATAAAATAAACAAACACTGGATGTTACCTAAAGTTTCTACAACAGAATATTGAAAACCACTTTAAAATCGAATAATCGTTTGTGAAATTATTAAGTTTCCAATAATATATTAAGTTTTATTATACTATGTTTCTTTAATTTCAATGAACGATAAACAAATATTTACGTCGATAAACATAAATCTATTAAAGGGTTTACAGAAATGACTCATCGTCATGACTCAGACATAGCAACAACTAACAAAAAATTGTTCTACATTAAACAGGTAAGTGATTATAATGGATCATTGTCACGATTTAGGAATCCTAGGTAAGTTTAGCTTTAGATTAAGACTTCTTCGTTATAGTTTCTTGTTTAACACTTTCTTATCGTAGAAACTTAACGTCAGAAGTTTAAAAGACAAACAAGCAGGTCCTACTGTTACTGTAATTAAGATATTATCGCGTTAACTTGGTTTTCAGTTAAAATGAAGTACCAAAACAGATCTTGTAATATAACGGTAAGTTAATCATTTCCTCCAAGAATTGAGTGACGTCTTATTATTTCGTGTTCAATTCACATGGATACTTTTGAAAAGAAACAAAAGTAAGGCACAGATTAAATAATATAATCCCATATTCTTTAAACATATGACGTATTTATTATTCTAGACAAAACAATCCTTTGCTATTATTATTACGAAATGACGCACGATGACAAAAATATTTTTCGCGTAATAAATTTATATTTTTGGAATATTCCAAGAAATTTAAATGCTTTTGAAATCACAAAAGAAAAGTTTGTAGAATAAAAATTCAATCTAAAACCACGAAAACAGTTAACTTACGTAAGCACGACTTTACCTTCTGTTGTTAAATTTCCAATAAAACACATCAATTCCAGTTAAATTTTATTATTTCATTATGTAACTACGACTCGCTTAAATAAATACAGATTTTTGTGAATGAATCATACCCTAATTTTGATACACGAGGTGAATCAACAATTTTAAACTTAGTTTTAAATTTAGTTTAAAAAAGAGAATAAAGTTTTGGCCTTGTGTGGTTACGTGCGGCACGATATTTAAAATTTTTAATTACGAATATATCTGTTTTATACAAAATAAAATGTCAAATATTGGACAATGGCACGCGAAATGCAAAATATTGTGTTGCTGTTAACAATTGGTTGGCATGCCATAAAATATGTGGTAGCCTACATCTATTCTACTTGAAACATGAACTCGACCTATTTCAGGGCCTTTAGAACATGCAAATATATGTAATTTATTTTAAACTTTTTCCTTTTATAACTTATGTAACTCTGTACTAGTTTTCTAATAATATATTGTAGTCGTCATTCGTTTATTATTAGTATTGTTGGAAGAAGTAGATGTAAGAAAAAAATTTAAAGTGTATTTTCATTTTGGTGTTTTTAAATGCTTTTAATTACGGACTATAAAGTTTTACTGTATTATTTGTATACATAATTGTTAGGGCGTTTTTTAAGTAATTGGTAACTACATGCGATAAGTTTAGTGGTTCAAGTTCCTATTTACACTACACACCTTATTTTTTTATCGTCAAGATAATGATTCGTAGTTATACTACGATCAGTTACGTGAATTGACAACTTGTAAATAGATTCTTTACAAGTTACGAGTATTCAAGAATAACGTAATCAAAGTCACGATTGCTCTGTAAAGCAGCATCACTTTGAAATGCACAAAAAATCACGCTTCCTAAAAAGAACATAACGTCATTGTGATGTCAATTTTGCTGGCCGCTTTGAAAGAGTAAAGTCATCCTATTACGCCCCATTGTTAATAGACCACTTTAAGTAAGGGTACTTTTAATCGAGTAGGTACGTCTACTCTTGATATTGCTTCCTCAGAGTTTCGTCGCCGTACGTGACGTAATTAATACTTTAATAAATGTTGCTATAGTATATTTATATAGTTAATAACATATGGAGTATGTTTTATGAATAAGAACGGAACTTGGATTGACTCACCCCGCATGCGGTTTATACTTAGTTTACATGTTAATTCGCTATAGAAACAGGTAAACAAAGGAGTCAAGTGATAGTCACTTTTATCTAAGGGTACCCATCGACGTTTTGCACCGAAGTAAGGAAAGGGGGAATCGTTAGTTAAATAAATATCGGATAGTGTATCGCTTCGGTGAAATTATGATTATATATCCGAAGCCAAAAATAATTATATTCATTTTAGGGAGCTATCAGGATTACCTCAATTTATTAATGTTTTTATCGTTCTATAAATTAGAAACATTTTGAAAATAGGTAAACTAAAGCAGTCCAAATATTAATTATTGATCGCTTAACAGAGTCTGCACAGTAACTTGTATATATTAACTGTAGTTGTGTACACGTATGTTATACTTTTATTAGTATAGATAACAAACTGAATGTAGATGGAGAGCTACCGCCCTCTAGCTAACCTAGCTAGATGAAGAAATATCTGTGGCTTTACATTTGATATGAGGTACCAGCCAACGCTTTAGAGGGGACAAGGGTTTATCACGATTAAGAATTATTGAATTAAACTCATATATGGATAGCACTACTTTTACGTTCCGTAAATGCTTGTTAAAGTTTCAACTGTAAAGCGCGACTGTTATGCTTTTGTGGGCGTACATTTTATATTGTATTATTATAATAATAAATAAACCTTTTATTTTTTCATCTTTCAAGTAACATATACATTTATTTATTATATACTTCAAAAAGAAATGATCAAAATTAATTCATTTATAGATTATTCGATATGTTTAATATGTTGCATTTAAAATAAATAGAACTAAAAATTGTAATGACATGTCATTATGCTTTTAAATTAATTGAGAATCCCTCTATAGTAAAGGCGTTTTGGAAGTTGGACCATTATTTTTTGCCCCTTGCCCCAAAAAACCGCTATCACTCGCTATATAACTGATATTGTCGATCTTTTAATACATAGGGAACCTTATATAATGTTGTAAATGATGACGTATAGTAAGTAAATGAAGGAATCAAGACAGCTTGCGTGTGAACAGGGGTTAGGGCGCTAGTCACGCAACTGGTCATGAGTTCTATACTACATATTCATAATACTCGGAAATACGTACCTACTGTATAGACAACTGTTTAAATAATTAGCCGGTAATTTACAGAATAAATACTGCTGGATTAGTGTCAGCGACAATAACGGTGTATTTACTTACAATACAATACAAAACACTTTATTGTACACCAAAAACAATACGTACAAGGAAAGAAATAATAACATAAACAATATTTACCATATTAATAAACTCTATTATTGTGTTAAAGATACACGCTTCTTATTTAATTGTTCTGTCTCTCTCTCTCTCTCTTTCGCCAGCTTACATATAAATGAAAGGGATAGAACCTTGGTATATGAAAATTATTAAATTTATAAGTAGTAAGTAAGTCGCTTGTTATAGGTATTGTTAGAAATATCCAATTAATCAATAAAAAAAGAAAAATATGTATTATATTTGTTTTCTTTTCGCATTGACATGTACAATCTGACTGGAATATAAGTTTTACAAATGTAAAATAAAATATAAGCAGGTAAATTACAAACGGAAAAAATATACATATATCGCAAAACCAATATGATATGCCGAAACCAAATTATATTAGACATCAAAAACAGTTTCAAAATAAAAACGTGATTAGGTGTTTCACTAATTACTGAAATGATTAACTTTGCGTTGAATTCAAACAATTTATTATCCATTAAAAAGAAAACATGGGGTGATTCATAACATTTTAGAACAAATTGCTTTACAGTAACGTGTTCCAGTTAATTCTCAACACAGTCTAGTTCGTTAGAGCTCCGTGCAGGGGTATTAATTATGGGGTGAAGCGGGGAGTACTGAAAGGGAAGTACGGAATAAAATGGAGAGCCCCGTGAGTCATCTAGACGCGGCCAGACGGCGCCAGGCCGCGGGCCACTCGCTGTCTCAACGTGGCCCCACGCCCCACCCTCCCCTCAATTGTAACAGAACTAACTCCTCGCTAAAATGACTTTGTGTTGTCAAAACACTTTTGACCACTCAAAAGGTATTTCGTTTGTTTGCTGAGCGAAATACGAAGGTAGTTCGGCGTGTTTCTATAAAGACCGAATTTATTCTTCCTTTTTACACATTTATGAGTTATTTAGTTTGTTGACCTTTTAATTGTAATTTAAATAATGGCTTAATGATAACTACATAAGAAGTCGCTTAGAACTTTTAGATACTATGACTTTTTTTCAAAAATGTTGTGATCTATGTAACCAAAATAATGTTTATTTATGTCTTTACTTCTAACAAAGTTGAGTAATATAATGGAATAATATAATATAATAGTAATTGTTGAGTAATATAATATAATAGTAATATAATAAAATAAGTACGTAGAGAGATTTTGTTAGCGATATAGGTAAATAAAGCCTACATATTATTTGAGAAATGGGTCTGTAATGGTATATCATTTGTAACTTTGAATTCTGGACAATGGGTAGAATCAGAAATAGTATAAATGTTCTGTAAACAGTTTTGATAATGATGTTTTAGGGGCTTTTGAAGCTATTGTATTAGTAATGTTTTATTTTATGCAATCTCAAGAACATAGCCTAAAAGATTAATATGGCGTAGATTCGGACTGCTTGATCAAATGCACAACAATGAACGTTTTTCTTGGGAATACTTTTTGTAA
The DNA here is from genome assembly GCA_018248895.1 of Carystus phorcus. Taxonomy (NCBI): domain Eukaryota; kingdom Metazoa; phylum Arthropoda; class Insecta; order Lepidoptera; family Hesperiidae; genus Carystus; species Carystus phorcus. The sequence continues at coordinate 13,158 of DWJN01000172.1, forward strand.
ACGGTAAATATCTATATACAACCATAGTGTGAGAAGATTAGTAATTCAAAGTCAGTTTATATATAATTAACCCTTCATTGAATCTCGTTTAATTTTTATGAGAGACAGATCGGTTTAAAAATTGATTTCTTGTAAAGTTTCACTAATGTACGTAAACAATTTTATTTAAAATCAGTAAAAAATATAAAATAATATTTTCAACTTTACATTGCTTGTAACATAAATTAATGTTGAGTTCTCTTTACAAAATCAATTGGGAATGCTGAGTTAAATGTAATGCAAATACAGGGGTAGGATTAGGTACGTCTTTGCACTTGACCTTCAACGTTAAGCACTCAAGCCGGCGATCCCACCTTAAGTCGGTGAATGATCCCTTTCATTTCAGCCATTTATCGAACGTACTTCTCGGGTATTTTCCAAGTCCTTTGTGCTCATAAGTACTATGACTTAAATCTACTTGTTCAAATCTCGTAACGCTCCTTTATACTTTCCTAAGCGCTGACGAACAAACTGATGGGCCAACTGATCGTAAGTACTTCGTTATTTGTATCACGGTACTAAAAATAGAAGCTGCTGAGGCATCATTAAGTCTTAAGAAGAATTTATATTCTTTTGTACCTCTGATTGATAACTCAAAATTAAAACCAATTGTTTTGCTAATGATAGACATATACATACGTGTAGGAGAAATAATCGAGAAAACCAGAACAAATGAGAGGTGTGTGATGATGGAAAGGTGACACTCAGCATGGAATTTGATACCCTGGAATTATATTAATAGAATCGACTTTCGTTAAGTACGTGAGTCTTTGCAGGGTCGACTTGCGGCCTCATTCCGAGATCGTCTCAAAGAGTTTTAGATATAAGCTGAATTCTCCTGTAGCTAAGAAGCAGCATAATATAGAGCGCATCTCTGGTACACAACATAGAGGTAACATTTCATTAATATGCACGGCGAATGGCGTGGGAGATAGAACCTTGAGGTATATCAGCGTTAGTCAGCTATGTATGCAAAAAAGAAAAGATTAAAAACTGTATGTTCGCTTATCCTACTTATCCAAAACATAACACCCACATTCACAAACATTAGACGAAAACTTAGCTCACTAAGAAGCCTCCTAATTACTACACTATCAAAATTATTCCTGACATTGTAAAGTTTGACTACTGATTTCTATATAAACATATTGCAATTTGTTAACTAAACCAAAAAAATATCAGTAATGTACAAAACAGATGTTGTATTGTTTGCGATATATTTTAAGGATATCGTAAAAGCTTACTACCATATATAAGTTACTCAATAGTTTAACGAAAGCGAAAATAAGCGACTTAAACTGGAAACCAACTCGAGCGTACGTCTCTAATACGAATTAGTGGAATTAGTTTAAATATAATTACGAGGATGTCGTCCGGGTCATTTAAGTTCTTAGTATGCAGGGACCATTGAACTTTTTAATTTTTAAGTATTACTTTAATTTAAATTAAGCACAAAACTTTTGTATAAGATAAAAATTATTACAGGGCATATGGTATAGTATTCTTATCATGAAGCGATGTAACATTATTATACTTAAGGATGTAGGTGCCAATCGGCAATCGGCTTTGCATTGTTTACGAAATAGCTGAAGATTTGCATACGTCGAGGAGTACAGAATCGTTTTGTTTTTCAAATTCATTTTTATGACATATCCGGCAACTAAATAAAGGGTCTACAAAAATACGTGAGCTACTTTCGTGCCTGTGTTTGTTAAACTGCTTAAATTAATTCACGTGAAAATGGGAAAGGAAATTTATGTGCTGTAATTTATAGGTGGCATAATATTTACCTACAACAACGTTAAAACAATTTATTACTTGAAATGCGTAATGATATGATACCTCAAGCAATATTGGTTTAGGCATACTAAATTATTATGTGACGAAAATATAGCCAGTTTTTATGGGTACAAAGTAAAAATACAAGGTTGTTTTTATTAATACATCAGACTATATTTTATTTAGCTTTCGCTTAAGTGGTTGAAAAAACGAATGATAAAGTATTTAGTTATATTCGTAATTTAAATGTTTGTGGAAGACGGTGTTATAGACGAATAAGCATGTCTACTATTTATAGCGTAGCGCTGCGAAAATAAAATAACGAAGACACACGCCGCGCCGGCACCAGGCAGAACCCGTTAAAAGTTAAATGGTATTGACCTTTATTTTATATCATCACATCTAAACTCTGGTTATGCTAAAACCATAAAAACATATTTTACGGTGAAACATCAAAGCAAATAATAATTACAGTCATAATATACGTATAACTTCAGTTATGTTTATAACAATTTTTATTAACTATGTATAAAAAGAAACCTGGGGCAGAAAAATATTTGTTTTTTATGAACATTGTGAATAACATAAAAGAGCAAGCGAGTCATCTGTTAAATAGTTACTAGTTATCGTCATCCAATTCGTCAGTAGAAACTCAATGATGGCAATCTCTGCCAAGAAAAACGTGAGGTACGCATAAAACTTGATTCCTCGTCGCTGCAACTAAAACACGCAAGGAAACATTTCTTGGTTTATTCTAAAAGAACTAACAAGGCAGGTATAAAACTATATCATCAAACATCGGTGCAGTTGGAATTGAACGGTCAGCTATCACCAGGCGCGAAGCCGCGTCACCAACACTAACAGTACCCTGCCGGCGTGGCCTCTTCCGTTGCTGAGCAAATTGCATCGTGCACCAAGAAAAGTTGGTTTAAATGTGGGTTTTATTCCTTACACACTAAGATTATATTTAAATTGTTATAGGATTTTTATGATTTAATTATAATATTTCGACCTAATTGCAGGGAATCAGTAATGATATGGATTTAATGGATTGCATGGGCAATTGGAAATCGGTCGCGGAATATAAAATGTAAATTCGTGAATATCTTTTATACTTAAAAGGTTTAGTAGTCGTGATGATAAAAAAATTATATATACTACTAGTTGACCCAGCAGACGTTGTTCTGCGACAATATAACCTAACAGACCCCGGCCACGCGTTGCTGTAACTATTTCATACTCAATTTAGCAGACTTACTCCGCCATCTGTTAGAATCTTATGGAACTAATTCTTTGCGAGATAATAAACAAATAATCTTCAAAAAAATAATATTGATAAGACTATAATTTGAGATGTTAGCTATCCTATCTTTTAAGTTGGATCAAACTGGACTCGGTGTACTAAATTTGATTGAAGTCGGTTAATAGGAGTCCATAGCGGACAAACATCGTGACACGTACTTTATATATAATTTAAGGTAATTAAAAAATACTTTAGCGTTTTATTTAAATTATTCATCGTACTGCAAAATTTTCTGGTATCGCTGCGCCGCGGCGCCGCCTAATTCAGCCAGTCGCCCGCCGCTGACGATTTTAGCGTCGCCGTATGTGAATATGCCGGACGCCGCTAAAATGAATAGTGCAGTAGGTAATATCATTTATTGAAGTGGTTTTATCGGACTTAATAAATTTTAATCGACGTTTTGTATTTGTCTAACCAAAAAATAACATGACAGATTGGTCAATTGTGAGCAAGACCTTTTGTTTGTAACCAAGGAATAGCTCTTGCTTAGTTACGAGAAATACATAAAATTTACGTGTGGATAGTAATTGATTGTTTATACGTTTCTATCAGATTTTCGTAACTATAAAAAGTGACAGTTCTCCCTTTAACATTGCCAGTTTCGTGCACTCTTAATTAATAAAATTCCCAATTAGATGTGTCATAAGTTTTTTTGTCCATTGTTCCTTGTATACCTGCTAGTTAAAACCACCGTAGATTTAAATTATTATAAATATGCTACATAGATTTGGTGCATGTTGTACACGCCTGTAGATAAGTGGCATACATATTAGTATTTAAGACTTAGATGTATAAGATTTGTTCCTGAATGTTGTACATGTTATGCTGTTGGTGTGTCTAAATAAATAAATAAACAGTAGACAATGTGCATTCAATAGTATATAAATTTTATATAACTATATTTTATATAGCTCGAATATATAAACTTTATAACGTTTTTGTACGTACCACAACAGTAAATATGAAGCATAAGTTAAAAACAAGTATTATAGTTTCTCAGACGCGATGCAGCCTATTTTTAGCTTAGCGCCGACTTATAAATAAGACATCGCCAGACGGACTGCGCTATCCGATACTCGGTTGTGGAAATACTGGCGATACGTATCAATCATTATAATTTTGACTAATGTTGAGGCGTATCATGTGAAACCTATTTGTGTCCCCTTTTGGAGTGTTACTGGCATAGTATATAAAATCAGGTGATGTTAAAACCTAACTATGGTATGAAGACCGATAAAACATAATAATTGATTAAAAATTGTAGAATTACTATCCAAATTTGACGATTATAATAACGTAGATTAGCGGTAAATTATTACTATTATTTGTACGTAATTCTTTTGTCTTGTAATGTGAGTGGTAAATTATTACTATTATTTGTAATGCTTTAGTCTTGTAATATAGGATGTTTTCTTTAATAGGCAGTTTCATTAAAGTATACTACTCTAAAGCTATTTATAAAATACATTAGGTCAAATAAAAATGAAGGCGTGACTAGAGCACATACATTATTAAACACTACATACAGTTCATGTGGAACTGTAGATTGAAGTTAGCTAGGTGAATGGCTATTTACTCGAGAGTTGATCTCGCACGAAATAAAATAGGGAACAGTTGTGTATGTAATTTTGAAGAGATAATAACCGCCAGTTTTTTAAAAACCGCTGATCGACGACAAGTTAACTAATAAACTGTCAAATCTACTGTCAGAAGTTAATTCTGTCATTTGACTTGAATAATTGATCGGTTAACCAGAGCTGTCATTTTACTCCGAATCGTTTGTGAAATGCGATTTTGTTTCCTGATTTGTTATTGTCTTATCAACGTTTCAGAAACTCGAATTGATTTACAGATCCCTAAATTAACATTCACGTTAATTCAACAGTATTTCGATAAGCTTTCAAAAACTAGGTGGTTAATTTTAAAAGATAACATGTTTGATGTAATGATTTATGTTACTCGAGTAGGCATTATCATTGATACATATTTAAGCCAAATTCATACCTTTTTGAAGGTACCTGCTCTCTTGAACACTTAATTCTATCCTTATGTTCTAGTATACTGGTGGTTTTTTGCTTCGCAGGTTGATAAGAAGAAGGAGGGGCTCCTAAAATAAACTTTCAAAACCAAGGGGTTGTATCATTATATTTTTGCTTGGCAATGCAATTTTGATGATTCGTTTCTGTTTGGCTAACTAAACAAATTCAATGGAATTTAAGATCCATTATTATACACCTAGACGAAGATTATTATGCAATCCCAATATTACATTAGGCCAATTTTGTAAGATATTCCTGTTGAGTAACACTAAATGTGTAACTAGGCAAATTTTGAGTTGTCTCACAGTATCAGTTTTAATTTATGTGTGCGATATATCTTCGATGTAGATATGTAGATCTGGCCTTCATTCAGGTGGCCAGTCTGCTCGTTTGCCCGCCAATAATATTAAACATACTCCAATATATTTTTTCAGCGTGAAAGTAGACACCGTTGTAGACGACAGACGACAGCGTAGTTGGCCTATTTATATCGAAGCGCCGTCGTGCCGCCGCCGCGCCGCCGCGCCACGAGCCACAACACCAATATAAACAGTATGAGACTGACGGTACCTCCATTGTACCCGCAACCTGCTTAAAAATTAACTGTTAAAGACCTTTTAGAAAACAATATAAATATTTTATACCTACTGCGCAAATACTTTTTTGGAACGTGATTTGTATGTCCGTATACAATAATGTTTTCAAATTGGAATTAAATTTACCCGGATCCCGTTACGCTGCAATAAATATAGCAGAATTTAAACGAATTGGATAAAACAAAAAAGTTCAAATTTATCGAGTCAAATAATTACGCAGAGGATCTGTAAGTTTTTATTGCCTTAACAAAATTAAATTAGTTAAGCTAGTCTAGTAAAATGATTCTAAAGGTAAACTTTTGTCGATTGAATTTAAAACTTTCTTATTCGTCATTCCTAACATTTTATGGTCGACTATTCTATTATAAAAAACTTCTTTATACAATTTTATTTTATGTACATATACTTAATGGATCAACAATTATTTGAAAGTTTTTATTTTAAGTCTTGCTTAGCTTTTTGTCCTTTATGTATCGTAAGTTTAAATAAGTACATGAGTTCCAATATTATTAAGTTAAGTAAATTTTAAACCGTTGTTCAGCTGTAGTGACATCGCTTCATATAATATACATACTTGAGTATTACAGTTTGTTTCAAGTACAGTAGACCTTCGACGGGTAGCGCTGACTTTCACTCCGTTCGATGCCCTCAGCACGCTACACTAATATATCTGTTGCTTTCCTCCACAAACTTGTCGCGTCGTTAACAGCCAGTAAACTTACAGTTATCATTTAAATTTCTGTAACAACAGAGCCGTGCCACTTATGACCAGAACTTGCTAATTCGCTTTATTCTGTACATAACAAAGTAGGATAAATATTTTCATTTCAACGGATATTGTAAGCTGGAAAGGATATATTTAATTTACGCAAAGCCTTAAATGGTTGCACATAAAAATAGTTTATATTCTAAATATAAATGAAGGGTTATCATATCGATTAGATTACTCTTATAACTTTTGAATTTAAATCTGATTGGACTGTGTTATTCAAGAGTGAATTTAGAAATAATTTCTTAGACAAACAAACTTCGAAAGAAAACATTAATACAGTTAAGGTGTAGGGATTATATTTGGCATTTTAAGTATCTATATTCGAAAAAAACAGAGATGAATCAAGCGATATATCAAAACATGTTGTCTCTCGGTGTCGCATAATCCGCTCTTACACAACGTAGTTCAATTATCGATATGTTTGTATTATCCGTTTACATGTACGTGGTTTCGTATACCCGAGTAGATATGTAAAGGGATTTGGTATAAATTGGTCATTGATTACTAGTATCGAACTCGCCCTGTTATCGACAATACCCTTATAAGTTTATTCATGGTAGATGTTACAGCTTCTATGTTCGATGCTTTGTTTGTTATAAATCGTCTACTTGTCAGAATGATGGATGGTAGTAATTGACTTGTACATAAACAACCACCCATAACCATTTATTAAACACTACGGGTCTGAGTTCTCTTTATTATGTAAAATTCAATTACAATACGTGGGTCACAATATATGTACAATTTTAACACGCTTTTATTAGCTTCAGTCGTATGTATGTAACGGAAACTTTGGACATGATCTTGACTGACTTTGTAAATCCGGATTTATTTAAAACTTTGCATTTTTGTCAAGATCCGATGACAATACGATAATATGAAAAAATCATCCCGATATCTTTGCTGCGACCTTCAGAATTAACGATTTGTTTTTTCTGGCTCCTGCTGCCTTCTTCGGATATACCCGGTTACCCTATATAAGTAATTAATAATAAATAACGCTTTTATAAAAGATCTTAATAAATAATAGTTAAAAAAAAACTTTTTTACAGCAATTTTTGTTCTGTGCCCTTCGTTAAACTAGCGTTTGTAAAAAAAAAATTAATATAAGTTTTAATTCGACCTTTTTATATTTACTATTTTTATTCATTTATAAACTAGTAATATTTATTTCTATACGGCGTATAACTATGTTGGTTATGAATGAAAAAATCCGTCTGTTTCAAAACAAGTATTTTTTCTGGTAACAGTGTTGTATATTAAAATAACGTATATTTAATGTCTGGTTAAGTTTGTAGACCTCTAATTGCATTAAAGTTACAATGTTAGTGTAAATAGAAGACAAGTGTGCAGATCAGACATTTGATCATAATAGCATTTATCTGGTTCCGCAACATCGCTATATAGCATGTGACATGTCTTAATTTGTTCTGAACATAAGGTTTATGCATGTTTGTACGATGCCACATTCAAGTTGGACGACGAGGAAGGTATTTTTCCATACAATATTATTGTGTTGCATCTCAGAGACGCTGTAAGCATTCTATTGCAGTCTTCGTGCGGTTTCATCACAGGAGAAAAGAACAAATACAACTAAGTACTAAACTCTTAATGTGACGTCATAGAAATATGCCATTACTAAGATAATTTTTTCTTTCAAGACTTTAATTTTTGCAAAAATATTTCTTTATTTATTTGGTTTAAATGGTTTTAAATCAATTATCATGCCATTTACAAATAATTATGTTTGTATGTATAAGTAGCTTTTATACATATTTACAAGTGTACATATCATAAATAAACCATAATATGGACTGTTGACGTGGTTGTGTAAAAAAATTAAAATTTAATGTAAAAACAACACAGTTGTTTGTAAAATGACAATCGAATGTAATTGAGTGTTTTGAAGACATTCAGAAACTTCACAACCAAATTTCTACATTTGTTAGTCATTTGAAAAGTTTAGAAAGAAAACCATAGCCTAACGAAATCCGTGGAAAATGAATTCAAATTGACAAAGTTTTCTTGAATTTTAAGCTAGTTTTAAAGATGAGCTTTATTCGACCCGATATTTCATATTTATTTTAAATGTTTAATATAAGAAAACAAAAAATAAAATACTTTTTGTTTTCAGTTTAGGCACTCAATTATGTATCTAATATCTATGTACCTAATAATGCGCGAAAAGCTACTGTAACCGTGCATTTTGATCCTTATTTGTAACGATTAAGTTAAATTAGATGAAAGATCACGTAATATTTTTTCTAAATAAAAATCTAAAAAAGGTTGCTAAAGTGGATAAATATTTCGCAACAAAATTTTAGTAATTCTATAAAAATTTGTTGGGTACTATAAAATAAATTGAAGTTCAATAATCAATCAATTCAATCTTTTTTTAGTAGTTCAGTGTATGTAATTGGAAAATGTTTATGTAGCTTTTAAAGATGTACCTATTGGCGAACGATCACAGTAGAAAAGGCTGTTTTGTATTGGCTAAATAAAATTCCTAGAGTAATACAAAATTAAGCATTCGTAGGAAAAAAATTATTGTACATACAGCGTAGAAGGTATTGAAATTAAATTAAAATGTATTATTTTTTTAATTGAAAATATTTTACAATATACATATATTATAATACTTAGGATCGAATTCAAATAAAATAAACATTAAATAATAATAATATAATAATAAATAGTTTATTTATTATTTTTATTTATTTATTTATTTAATTTAATGTTACGCAAAGCTTACCAAACGAACAAACATATTAAACTAAACATAGTAAGCTTACCAGTGCGATCAACATCAAATCGCTGTAACCGATTGTACTCATATATGTATAAGCTAGAATAAACGCAGATAAATTGACGAGCCGACACAAATTCTCAACATTATTGTTGTGTCATTAATCGCGTCATAAAAAGCTCATTTTTTTCCAAAAAACTTGCATTATATGTACCTATTTTTACAGGTGTTTTAAGTCAAAGAACTAAAGCGCTACCTAAACAATGAACCAGTATAATAACAAGATATCGACTGTTTTGCTGAGTTCGTTAGAAACTTGAATCAGATTACTTGTTACAGTATAGCTTACAATTGCTTCTATTAGATTCTGGCATCAGGTCAGTGGATATATTCAGAGTTTGTTTTGTATAATACTAGTTGGCTCAGCAGACAAATTACAACAATATAACTTTTATATATATGCTTTTGTCAATTAATTATCTTACACCGCTATTTGTCAGAATCTTATATTAAACAAATAATTTGCAGTAAAATAATTTTGCGCTTATAAATTGAGATGTATCCTATACTATCTTTTAAGTTGGATCAAACTGAACACGTCGTACTATATTTGATTAAAATCGGTTAAGTAGTTTAGGAGTCCATAGCGGACAAACACCGTGACACGTACTTTATATATATTAAGATAGATATAGAAGTATAGATATATAGACAGTAAAGCAATAGACGAGCCACATGATGGATGACAGCCACAACAAACTACCATATGTATACCAGCAGACTTCACGGAAGATAATCATATAATTGACTTAAAAACAAAATTCATAACATAATGCGAACCTCCATTGGTTTCTGACGCTTTTTACGACACTAGACTTCTAACATCAGATTGGGATCTAAATTCTATGCCGCGCTAATACGTAATAGCCTAAGTTGGCCAATAACCGTTAATTAGTTAACACTATTTGTGCATTGTCTTCGAATAGTAAGTAGGTAATTAAAGATTTTTTATACCACTACCACCAACAGACTTTGTAAATGTCATTGTCGTTCATGAACGTCTTTAATTTAAAAGATATGATAAGTTGCCATTTAAGAAAGAAGTGCACAACTTATTAATTTTCAAGATGGCTTTTAAACATTTTATTCTATTGTGAAGTTGTGGATATGTTTAGCATTTTACGTCGAATGAATTCTTTGGATTTTTAAACTGGCATAGAAAGTATTGCATAAGGAATTTGTTATTTGGATGTCTTTTATATATTATAAGCTAATGCTTGACTTATATCCTACCTGATAATTAATGATTAAAACGAAATAATGAAAAAGTTTGAATCACAATGATTATAATGTAACATTTATTTATATTCTCATTGATAATCGTATTCTATTCGAATTATAAAGCTAATAATGTTTTGTATAAATTAGATGAAATATGACGATTTTTGTTGAAGATGTCGGAAAAAGTCAAGCCGTTTGAGAGCTTTCATCGAAAACGCTGCCTAATCCCTTTCATGTACATATGTATAACAGTACATTGTATGGCGGAAATGTTCCTCTTTTATAGGTCTACAATAAAGTCCACGACGGAATTTATCTATCTTTTAAGGTTTGCTTAATTATAGTCATTTTAATGTTGAAAATTGATAATATATTTTTTTTATTGGAAACATGATATTAATCCTAATCAAATTAAATACGTTAGTTACCTTAAATATTTCAAGCACATTACAATTCTTCTAGAGAATATCTTATAGAGTAGAGAAATAAATACAAACGAATTTATACTGACACGATAAGCGTGATGTAAACATGAATGAAATACATAGTACAGAAAAATTTTAAGTTTATGTACTCAGAAAACACACCGAAGCGAAAAGAACGCGGTCGCTAGTATTTAAATAAAATGCCAAAGTCATCATCGGACGTAATGCATCACATATTATTAGTGTTGCCATGTTCTAGAAACTTATATTTTTACTGGGTGTAAAGAAACGTGACCTCGGCCGTCTAATGCCCCGACGTCATTACTTAGTCCCCTCTAATGGATATTTACACTCACAGTACACATAAAAAGCGACATCTCAATATTGAGACGATACTTCTCGGGAATTCAGACAAAAGCACGACTCATTGTTGCCGCCACCCACGGAGCTCTTTATTACTAAATTGACTACTTACTCCAGTACTTTTAACAAAAATATGGCATTTGCAAAAAAATACATTTGAATTCGTTATATAACTTTGGGTTTGTTAGTTTGTTTACAGAATACGTGTTTAACGAGTACTTTTACTTTTATACCTAAGTAGCAGTGTTAGGGTTGCCAGATACGGGCTGATAATTTCCAGGATAATTCTACTATGATAACGGAGTCGATAATGTTTCGTTTTGTTTTGTTAAAGAAAATATAAAAAATCTAATTATTTTCAATTGCTTATGTGTTTATTCTATTATTAAAATATATCTAACATCTATAATATATTTGATTTTTTTTATATTTAAAGATGTAACAAAAACTGAAAGCCTCCTTATGGTATATTCATAAGGTGTTTTAAGCGAATATGTGATCTGAATTCGGGACAGTGAAGTTTAATTACTGGACACGGGACCAAACGGGATATTCCGGGACATTCCCGGAATTCTCGGCCAACTGACAAGCCTCGGTGGTGTGCGAGTGGATCTTATTTTAATTAAAGTTATAGTATGCTAAGGGAATATTAAAATATTTATTGTTTTTTTTTATGTTTAATATTTATACAATGTAATATTTATAATCTTAGATTATGAATACAGAACTAAACCACTGCGCTAAAATTAAGCTTCTTAAATCAATTGAAATTTAAATAAACAACGTCATTATATTCCTAAAGCCATACTATAAAGATCTTATATCACAAAGTATCTTAACATTTGTTTAGAAATAGATACATAAATTAATAATGATACAACAATGATATTTCAACATGAACAAGAATGTAGGTACATTAAGCCGTAAGTAATGGATAGATAACCTGCTAGAGCGGATCAAATACCCCGATTACTTATCTAAGCCGTGAAATCACTACTTAGTACTGATACAACTAGATGCGAAATGCCAGAGGGACTACGTCAAGGTATGACTTATGTGCCTATATTAAAGCTATGTAAGTTCTATATCATTGTTTTAACTCGCGCTAAAACGGCACAGCTGCCCACGCGGGCGGGCGCTGAGCAGGGTTACTTATACAAGTAATATAAAAAGATATTGTACCAAACATTTATTCATATAAAGTACAATTTTCTTTTGTTTATTGAAACTTAAAAACATTTAGGATAAGCTCAATCCCAATACGATTTTTTCAAGTAATATATTTTTATCTTTCAATTTGGTCTTAATTACGACTTATAGTTCTGATTCGAAATATGTGTGTGCAATTTTATTTCTGAAAATCTATGCCTAGTAAAAAGGAAGTAACAAAAAATTATACACGATTTATTTTACATTCGTACATATATTGTTTGTTAAAACACAAAAGTTTGTTAATTTTCTAGTTACTTACATTTACTTAATAAACTTACTTATAATTATATTGTGTTAAACCTAAAGTGTTCTTTGAAATATGATATACTTATCCAAGAAATGGGAACCCTACGACAATGCTAGTCACACTATGCCCTTGAAAATGCGCAGTTATTCCTGTAATCCACATCATACGATCTCTGCGACTATAAGCGTAATGTTATACGTGTTTACGATCAAACTTTTGGCTCGAAGGAAACTTTCAACATTTAGTTTAAAATTTTAAGGATCATTCAAAGTAAATAATACGAGTATAAAGTAAACGAAGTTTAAGTTTTATTTCCGTGTTTTTTATGTAAGTTGGTATACCTTTCAGGACTGTAAAGTGTTTTTCGCATTTTTCGATTGCAGTTTTTGAGAGTGACAGTTATAAGTGTCGGGGATCCATGGGTAGTAGTTAACTTAAGATCAGGTTGATTGTCTCATTTTTAAGCTCATCAAATAAATATTCTGCCTACAATATATAGCAATTATAATTAGGATCTTTTTATGATTTGACGCTAGCTGCGTTTGAACGCTGCAGATTAAAATAACTATACTATTAACATACTACGAACAGGATACACCGGCAGAAAATTTGCAATACAGTTCACTAGATCAATTATAGTGGTATCTAATCGGGTATTAACTGAATTGCTTGTAATTATACTGCAGTAACGGTGACGGGTAACGGTCGTCCGCACCCCGCTCGTGCCGCCCTCTAGCTCTGCGTTAATTACGATGTACAAAAACTAAGCCAGGAATGTAGGCTCGCGTTTAATGTTCCCTAATGGTGGAGAGTTATTACCAACAAACGGTAAAAGTAAAAACGGACAAGAACATGCTTAACGTGTCCTTCTCGTAGTATAATTACATCTCTCTAAACATGTCATTAGTATTAATATGTGTCTACTTATTTATTAATGTAATTTATCCTAAGAATGTGATCATGGAACTATTTATTAATGAAATCTGCAAGGAGGTAAATAATATTGTATCATCAGCTGACATTAATGCACTAATATTTAATTGGGTATACTAGTGCAATAGGCGTATAAATAATGTATGTACATACATATACATATACATATTGTTTGTACTTTTATACGATATAAAAAAGGAGGAGAACCTCAATTTGGCTAGTTAATAGTAACAAGCTACTTTGCAAAAATCTATTGTTATCACGTTAGTATTAGCCTACTTTGCAACAATCCGCAAGTAAAATATAATATCATGGTATATATGTATTCTTAGACAAGCATCGTCAGGGCAAGTTGACTCTACGAGTGGTCTCTAAAACTTAGCACCGTTTCGGGGCGAAACACGTGTTGGTGATGGTATATATGTTGGTATACACTTTTATTTATTATAACTGCATGTTACCTTTGTGGAAGGGAGGGAGGTGCTACGCATGTCTGAGTGTATACCATTATATATTTTTCCCGCGGATTATTTCAAATCTGACTAATACTAACTTCATTACTCAATGAGTTGTTTATTAGGCGTTCCGATGTTGATGATTCTTTTTATATTCGAAAGTTAGCGCTTTCTTTTTTTTCCTTTTTTGCTATGTGGTCCCGTTTAAATTTGAGTGACATCGGACGGGTGGTTATCCCAAATAACGCACATTTATTTGATGCGTACGACTTCGGAAACTTATTTATTTAATTGAAGCAATTGAATGTGGTGAATAGTAACGTAATTTGCACTTGTATTATTACGGGTAGAATATAATGTTTAAAATGAAATTATGACAGAAATATTTTTCATTTTTATTTTTGGGTTCATTTTTATTTTATTTCATTCAATTTTAATACAAAAATTCTAATAAGCATATACAAATATTAGAAATAAAAATGGCTTGTGAAAAGAGCGAACATTTACTTACACGAATTCTTGTCTCTTTTAATTAAAATTCGTATTCCATGATTACTCAGGGCATTAAAAAGCTTTCAAATAGGGAAATATTTGCGAGCTTTATTTACTACCATGCGATTGGGAATAAAACGAATGCTAATAATATTTATTCATATTGAGAAGTAAATTACCACTTCGGATTTAGTACGCGAATATAAAAGCCGTACGCTTTCAATCATCACTTTAGAGTCCCTGAATATAGAATTAAATTATTATCAATACCCTAAAAAATTGCCTTTACAGCTCGTAAAATTTATTAAAATGTTAGCATTGAGTTTTCAGAACGTAAGTACTTATACATATTGCATTACATCGTAATAATAACTTATTGTAACTTGTATACTTTTACCGTATTAAAAGACATTATTAATGTTAGTTATTTTATATATTAAAGTTATTACAACTGAAATCTGTATTGTCTAGACATAACTTACAATATACATATTCTTCAAAATATCCACGAAATCTTTGGTTGTACAGAAGAAGTTATATTCTATGCATAAAAATATAAATGTAAATATTAACCTTTGTAATCCCCATCGCTTTTGCGACATATTAAGCTAACCATACCCATTGCTGGTCGATGATAAGCTGGGATATATGTAGATATATACTTACAAACATCTTCCATGGGAAAACCAAAAAATAAGGTACAAACGGGATAAGTCCGCTTAAATACAACGAATAAATTAGTTAAATAGAAGGCTAATGGCTTTTTAAGCTGAAAACATTTTCAAAAGCTTTCGTACTAATGTCCCGCCGGAGTTTGCGATTAAACGCTTTTGATGTTACCAATAAGTTATAGTTTTACATTTAAGAGCTCATAAGTGTTTTTAGTATTCTGAAAAATGATCACTGTGTCGTGCTTGTTGACCTGGTGCTTCTACTAAATCTGATGCATGCTTAGTCGTCATTCGGAAATGAGGGTGATTCGAATTGTTTTCTGGTATGGTCACCTGCTACTCTTACGAAGCGATACGGTTATTTCTTCTAAATAAAATGCTCTGTGTAAGTTGTGCGCGTAGCAGCGGCGAAGGCTAGTATTGAACTGTCATTGCTCTCAAATAGTTTCTATCCCTAAGATATGTATCCTATAACAGTGTATTTATCTTAAAAATATTTACATTAGACAAGTGGTTATTTTGCACAGAGGGGTTGAAAATAACATTGCAATTCACCTAGAGCATACAACAAATATGTATTTATTTTTCTTTTAAATTGTATCTAATAATATAGCTAATACCCTTATGTACAGAGCATTGTATTCCTTATCTCATTCCATTTAAAGAGTAAGACGTATCTGTTCTTATCACCAACATATCACGTTCTTACTTGAAATATTTAATTTAGAGTTTATACTAAATACTAAATACTAGCAGATACATTAAGTAAACGA
>DWJN01000173.1:0-29257 GCA_018248895.1 Carystus phorcus
CAATAATGATAATATGGCTGTTACTTAATTTTGGACACGTCCCGTTAAGTTTCGTTCTAGAAATGTCATGAGTAATATTTTCAACGCACTTTTATATGTTATCAAAATTACGTAACACCATTAGCGTAAAGTGAGAGAAAAAGTACAAATATAGATGTGTGTGTGTGTGTCAATAAGTATAATTGTGTGATTGTGTGTCAAGTCATTTATTCGAAGTCGCTTTTTACAAACACTTCTCCAACACTGCGAGAGAGTTTGCTTATACTATACGCGTATGACTTTAAGTAGGTTTCGAGAGTTAAAAAACAGGCATCACTGACTAATGTACTATTTATATACAAGCCTATAGACGTAGACGTCATATTTGCGAAACATTAATAGCCTTGAAACCTCAACAGAAACAAAATATACGTAATTATCTAGCTTTAAATTGAATAAATTACCTGATAACAACCACACAGACCTTTACTAGGGCACAATCTGCAAACCAGTTGCGATTAGCACGAAATTTATCTTCCCCTCGCAATATAAACACGTCGCCGGTAAACGCCCCGATCATAAGGTGAGATGCTTTCTCCGCCGATACGGGCTTTCTACTGCGAATTAGCTCGTTTCGCGCGAAACGACTTCAGATTTTAAACATTTTTTTAATAAAACTCTTTCATTTATAACCAGTAGCAATGTAAAGTTCAATATTAGTCAGACGGTTTATACTATTTCTCTTGTCGGTCTTTACGAGTTTTTGTATTATGAAACGGCTATCAAGTACTTATATTTTAGTGCTTCTACTTCGTGTAGCTTCTAGAAATCAATTTTAAAGATATTTGACTTTTTTTCAAATTTTATAAATTCGTATGGGCGACAATGGACACTTATCACTTACTCGTCGACTTGTAACAAAAAAAATCATAAAATAATTTAATTTTGAAAACAGTTTGTAGTTTGTAGGAGAACTATCAATTATATAATCTGTAACACGAAAATCAACTGCGCAATTTTGATTCAAATATTGAAAAGCCTTGATTTATCTTTAAGATTTTGAAACAAATAAACAAGCCGCCTCGAGCAAAATTTCGGGAAATAAGACCTGACCTTTTTTTTCTAATGCAACTGACAGCCATTCCATAACTCAAAACATTGTTCAATGAAACGCGTAACCATCGCGCGCCTCAAATGGCTTAACACTTCACTATTAACACTTTCATTTCTCACGCACAATCCCAACAAACTATGGTTTCCATCAATAGTGTTACGTTAATATGATGATTAGTTCAAAATGTTCCCGTCCACAATATAAATTATTTACAAGAGGACGAGGCGCCAGCCCTGGTAACTTCGCCTACCATTTACCTAATCGGCTATAGGTTTAAGAATGGAGATAAGTATAAGGCATAAAATGCGATATGAATACATACATGTCGTTAGGGTTGCTGATTTCAAGTCGATAGTATTTTTATAAGTAATTGGTAGAATATTAGCGGAATCGGCTGATCCGTTATCCCACAATATAAAAAAAACTTCCATCGGATCAAATTGTGAATCTGAACTGTTCTCGAATCCAGTTAAACACACTATAGTATTTTACACACTATACTATTATTTGCTATATTAATTGACGCAATTATCATAACAATAGTTCAACGTACTTTCGATTCAATTTTTCTATGTAAATTTGTTCGCTAATTTGCAAAACGCTTTAACCATTTTGGATTAAATTTTTACATTAGTAAATTTCAGTCGGAATAAAAATAAAAATGATGCGTTTATTAAAAGAAATAAACATTATTTTAACAACAGAATCTAAGGCATCGATCTCCCAAACAAAGTCAAAGCGATTACTAATTTTAAATAGCCCATCTTATATCCTTACGTAAATCGTATTTAAATCCCACATCTATTAAAATTTCCCTTATTAATATCATTTAAGAACACAATTGCATCGCATTTCAATATGGTTAGTCCTTTACTGTAAAGAGTAATAATGATTATAATAATCTGAATGCCATCTTATAGGGTCCGTGGTTCAATGTCACTAGAAGCCCTAATGAGGCGTTTATATGGAGTCCCCATGGCATCAGTTAAGGTCTCATGATTGCATATATCGTGAATATTGTTGACATCCTTAAGCATACCGTTATGGGGCTCGCTTCACTTAAGTGAAGCTAATGAATAAGGGTAATTGTACGAGGAATTAGTTCTCTGTCATTTAAGAATTGCTATTGCCGTTAACTTCGTGAGAAATCTAGTTTATTTATCTAATTCATCTCTCGTACTTTCTGAGATTCCGTACAATAACTCCTTTATCGTTACGTCCGTATATCCGTCCGTCTACGATTTAGCTCAAACTGTAATTTGCCATAACTAATTTGGCATGGTTATAAATTTTAATATGCCGAAAGTTTGGGATTACAAAAAATTAAAAATGTTCTCTAGAGTATCTCCTCTAAGCGTATCATGAGGTTTAGTTACGGGTAATTTTTCGACTTTTTCAATACATGGAAATTCCCCCGCTTATTTTTCTTACTAGATGTATCTTCTAATAGAACAATACCTTATACTAGCTTTTGAATGAAGGACATAAAATATCATAACGGAAAAGTATTTAAAAAAATATCTTAAAAATATTTCTTTTCCTTTTAAAAATATCCTATGAGGTCCAAATGTCGGTACATACAAAAATCGTGACCCCTTTGAATTTAAATTAGTTTCGCAACGATATAAGTCTAAACTCATAATCCATCACACGTCTGCAACGAGCTACGATGGAGCTACATCATGTCCTCACTCATTCACAAGACGTAACATGTAGAAGCATCCCATCGTCAGTTCCCTTCTGACATACTATTATCCGGCCTATCTAATCTGAACTATGGTCTTGCGGATAATTAAAAACACCTGAATAGGGTACTAAATATACGCGTACATTGTCCAGTGTCACCACTTCCGCGGTATTGAGAGCCGCCTTGTAGCGGTTCCAAGCATCGAACCTTCACTGTAAGGTATCGAATATGATCGAACTTCGACCAAACAAACGTTTATACTAAAGTCCACTAATACCCTGACTAACTTCGATTCGACCTCTTTTTTAGTTTCTCCGCTAAAAATTATTCTTATCCATATTCTACAGGCATTAACTATTAACCCTACATATCTATATTGTATAAGTACTAAATTCTTCTAGGAAAAACGCAGTATCAAAAAGTATTTATAATATAATAGTCTACATTCATGTTGATTCGTTAATTGTAATAAGGTTGGACAAAATTTTTACAAACAGAACGCAATATTCACTAGCTGAGCCATTCTACGCGACGCTATGGAAACGGTTACCATAGCAACATACGTTGAAACTATGTCAAGTTAATACAAAATGCTTTAAATGTCTCATTTAGGAAGTTTCTCAATTTTTTTATTGTTAACAGTTACAGGGCAGAAAGCTATCCTTACTTATTAGGAAGGCCTATAGGTTACTTCGCCACGCTGCTCCAGTGCAGATTGATCCAAATAATAATGGCTAACCCAAGTGTTGGAAACTTTTATGCTGTCCAAATACCTCTGATATAACTTCACTATTGCTATCTATGTGAACTACCCCGACAAACTCAACGTGCCACAAAAAAAAATATACATACATATATCAACATAATTCTAACAAATCTATTGTAATTATCTAATAACTAATTAAAAATATAATAACAAGCACATTTCACAACGGATCTAAATCCCCATTCATTCTTCACGCTGACTATTTTTTGTCATAATCAGATCCACAGAGCATGCATAATTAATGTAACAAGTTGCCGACACTGTCTGTGTGTACAAGTTACGCTGTATTACGAACCCATTATAAAATGTAACTGTATTTGTGTAATACGATTCAATTTACAAACTATTACTGTCAAAGTGTCAATGTCAAACTGGTCTGAGTTCTTTTTTCAAAATAATTTATATAGGATTTTTGTTTTAAGTGATTGTAGAGTGTTTTTTTTTTAATTTGATTTCACGTAAAATTAACGATATCACCAGTAATAAAAAATTAAGTGC
Organism: Carystus phorcus; assembly: GCA_018248895.1. Lineage (NCBI taxonomy): Eukaryota > Metazoa > Arthropoda > Insecta > Lepidoptera > Hesperiidae > Carystus > Carystus phorcus. The sequence goes on from DWJN01000173.1 coordinate 4,045, forward strand.
ATTGCGTATATTACTTTTTTTTAATAACAGTTTCTCACAGAGGAACTCGATGTGAGAACATCGTAATTATTATCCATTCTTGTGCGCCAACGTAAAGAGGCCGCGATGTGAAATAAGTGATGTAAAACATAGATAAGAGATAGGGTCGTGTGTTCACACATTACTCGGCGTAACATCCCAAATCATCAGTTCTAAAAAACATTAAAAAATATATTTTTTTGTATCATTCTACATTACGCGGTTAACGCGCGTTTTAAATTAATTTCTCACGTAGTCCCCTGAATCACGCACAACGCTTTTTTAAAACTTTCACTGTCGAAATCCTTAGCGCGTAACGGAAAAACAAAAATGAACTAGTAAACCGTGCGTAAATTAAACGATTGCCGGTTATCTGTCCTCTCCCCACTTTCATCTGGAGTTATTGAAAACCTCATGTATCATATCAAGATATTCAGCACATTTAAAAGTCAAGTATGTGTAGGTCAAATATTAGTTGCTTTTACCGCGCGTTTTCGCTACAAACACTTTTCACGGACACTGCAAATAGATACACTCGATAAGCATCAACTAAGTTAGTACTGATATATATTCCTTCCACAAAGATAATAAATATCGTTTAAGTCGATATGGTATCGGTATATATTCCATACTATAGGGAAAACTTCCGTATACATTGCACGTTAGGCCGTTGGTCCCAGTTGTTATCTTATAGTCGTCAAGCCAATTCGGAAGCCTTCGGGCGGCATACAAACTTACGATGCTTCGCCACTAACGCCTCCACCAATCCGCACTGGAGCAACATGATGGAGTATGGTTGAGACTTCCTCAGTGATGAGGAGAGACCCATGCTCAATAGTGGACCATTAATGCGTTGAAGGCGGCAAGGTATAGGGAGGGAAAAGTCGTCCAAAAACCTCTATCATTCTTCATCATCTTGAGTTTTCACTAACCTTTAACCATACTAACAATGGCGTTAGTTGTATTGCGGTGATTGTTCTTTGTACCAAACAAACCCTGTTGGAATATGTAAATGATAATGTCACATGTTAAGTAGCACTTTGCTTGAGTAAGTCTCCAAACGATTCATAGTGTCCACAGGCTTCGAATCTGAGAACCAGTATTTTCTTTCTTTCTTACTTCTCTACTGATTCTCTATTGACCACATAACACCATGTCGCTTGCCAGTTTGTTTGTCGACGGGTTACATAAGAAAGCCTTAGTTATATCATCAGAAATACATATTATTGCCATCGATATTATGTTTGCAATTTTACGTTAATTATAAACATAAGTTTACTTAGACAGCCGCAACAAAATATGGTATGAAGCGTAGGTAAATATAAATTTCAAGCACGGACCAAACGCACGCTACACATCTTTATTCCTGAAACAAAAACGTATTGTTGCCAAGTTTGTGTCAGTGTTTACCAATAAACAACTAACAGTAAGTACAATAAGGATAATAAAAAGAAACTCAAGCGACTATAGTTATAATTCACTGAACACTAAAGTTGTCTGTACGCCAATTGATTTATTCAGCCTAGACACAAAGGTGCCGTGCGTTTTTAACGCATTGAAAATGTTTACTTGAAGCTTTAAACAATAGTCTATCGATCATTTATAGAACTCCCATGAAGACTCATCAGCAATTCAGCTATTAAATTCACTTTACGCTCGTAATGTAACGATACAAGGACTATTTTGCTGTATTTTCTAGTTTAAAAGACGATTCTTTACATGGTATGTTGCCAATAAAAAAATTTAGTGCAATGTTCGTCTTTACACTTAAGAAAATTTACGGATACAGGCTAAAAAATGCTGAATACTGAATCGATAACAAAGCCGCCCTATATTAAAACATTCATGCCGATTTGAACCCATTTTATTTGTATATAATGATTTACTTCGCTGTAAACCCTCAACTTCGGTTCTTTTGCACAGTTGAGCATGGTCTATTTTGCTATGTCATATAAAGCCTTTGAAATCGTTAGTTTTAATAATAAGTAATATACATATATGTCATTTAATATTAGTATATTTCTTCGTCAGTATTAAGTACGCGTACCATGTTACGAAAGCAGCGGAATATTCCAAAGTTTCGATCTAATCTTATTATTTAGACATATCGGTAACAGGTTGTTTAATTACATCAAAGAGATTAGAATCAGTTAATAAAAGGGTTCGCCTGATCCTTCTGTATCTGCAATGCGTCTATGATTTTTCCAAATGTGTATTTATGGTAGTAGCTACACAATCTACACATATACCTACAATTGCCATAAAAGTATACACTAACATCCTCATACATCCAAAGGACCTAACCAGTTACTAAGTTCCACTTAGTCTATTTTCCAATCGCCATCATATAATAAAGACATAAATCAGCCGCTCTCATTTGAAACAAGTAAATGACGTTCATCAAAGCTTTCCGCGTGTTCCGACGAGTAGGAATGCTAAGTTTAATTGTAGTGAAACTTAATAGCTCACTACAAATGGTGTAGCGGCTTCTTGATATTACACGGAGGCAAGAATGATAATATCACTGCAAATATGTTTAGCGTTAAAGTGTTATATGTCTAGGAATATAATTACAGAAGTCAAGGTATAAGACATAATGTTTTAAAGACGAAAGTGCATTTATTTTACGACCCGTGTGCCGGATCGCCGTTCAAAAGGTCTGAGTTCGATTCCCAGCGAGGTGAAAATTAGAATGATGAATTTAAGTTTCTGTTCTCGGTCTAGGTATGTCCTTATTTTTATGTGTTGTCTATATCATCCACGACACGGAATCCTAGTGTGGGGCTATGTGTGTAGCATTATTTATTTCGTTAATCCCACGTACAATAAGTTTAAAAAACACATATCATCAGTTAAGTATCATTTACGAATGCGGACAAAATATTCAAAATTTTCCAGGAGTTCGTAGATAACCAGCGCTGATCTATTTTAGGAACTAAATGTGTATTAAGTCATATAAAATTGGTTCATTATTTTTCTGATAATAAAATTAAATAATAGGACATAGTATTACTTCCTAATTACTACCGTATATTTACACGCGGGGTACACATTTGCGAGGTGGGTAATTACATTGTACTTTTGGCCTGAACATAAAAATGATTTAAATAAAGCAATTTTTAATCAAGACTGTTTAGAAATTGACATGAGTGTGATATATAAATATAAGTTACAATACCTATCTAAGTGCTTGATGTGAGTAGGAAAAGGCCTTAGGTGTTGCCGCGTCTTCCAAGAGCACTTCGACTTTCGAAAAGTCTTAGTGAAAACCAACGTGGAATAAATGTAATGTTATATTTTCCGATACCACATCCGTTCATTACACATGCTAGTCTATTCACCTACATGCGCCTAATTGTGTGGAAACTGTACCGAAGAATTGATATAAGAAACGGTGAGCTTACAAGTTTCTCTTCCTACACTCACTCACCACTAGACTCATTACAGCATAGCTCACTTAATGAGCCATCGTTGGTATCGTTATTAATGAGTTAATTCGCGCCAAGCGTTGGTGACAGTCGTGACAATTTTAGTTCACGCGATTCATCTAACTTTCTAATGTTTTTATTTTAATTAGAGCAACAACTTTCCAAACACTTTCGATCTATTTCAACTGGCCTGTACTTAATTTTTTCTTCTACAAAGCCAATAAACGAAGCCTCCAGAAGTAACACCAGATTCCGAATATAAAGATGAATATTATATAATTAAGATAGATTAGATTTTTTTAATACACAATAAATAGATAACACGTATATGATTTATTTAAGTTTATGTCACCTATAGTTAATAGTATCAGGCGTTACTTTGCGGAAATCCATTGTTATCAAGATAGTATTAGTCGACTTTGCAACAATCCGTGAGAAAAATATATGACGGTATATACTATGATTTATGTTACCTAATAAAGAAATAAAACTTTATACCTAATAGCATTGTTCACCAGTCAACCCTAGATGAATGTGGAAATACATTAATAGGTAATAGATTTACTCGGGTACGCGACAAGCTTTCAACGGTAGAAATAAAATACATTGGGATTTGGGACGCATATTAATAGAAATTGTCAATTAACAGCGGCTTGCAAACCAGACAGACTCACTATGGAAGTTGACTTGGACGTAAACGTCACATAAAATACATCTACGTCTTCTAATTGAAGAATTTATAACGTGAATTAACCGACGCGTATTAAAATACGCGAAACAACTTGCGTAGAAGTTAAATTGACGTGGCACCATTTGTAATCGTCATTGGGTAACAGTTTTTAGTCTACGTACGATTAAAAAATATCCAAAAGCCAAACATGTTTAATATAATAACAAAAATCTAAACGATTGAATTAATAGAATCTTGAACACTGCAATACATGGAATACTTTACTACTTTTTTTAAAGGTTTTTTTAGGAGTAACTTAAATCGCGATATTAAATCGCATTGGGTTATCAAAGCAATTAATAAATTCATTACTATATATTTAACTAATAATGTTGCATAGTATATAATTTTAATCGTACGATATGTAATTAATACGCCGATATTTCGACCCAGTTATAGTGGTCACGGCTGATTGACATAGTAATTACATACATTCGTAGTTAATTAATCAGTTCTAATGTGGAATAAGAATTATTTTTGTAATAATTAATAGCGACCCGACCTAGCTTCGCGCGGGTGCGTGGAAGTATAATAAATGTTTATTTTAACTACACCTGGTGTGGTAGTTTTCGTTAACTATTTTACTACTCGCTGCATAATAACTAGGAATGGCTATCTTGTTAGACAGCTGTAATAAAATTGTGCAGTTGGATTATCTCCGAGTTGAGCTTATTGCAGTTATTGTAGACTAGTCGCCCGTCCTCGGTTTACTTTAACAGACATAATATGTGAGTTAACTTATTCATCTTGTCTAATCCTTCATGTTGACTACAATCATAGTCCTACGTTCCTAAGATTTCTAAATATATTGTCATTGAGGACAAACTACAAAAACACTTGTTGTATACTAATAAATTAACAATTGTATTTTATTCTCAACCTATAATATAATAAAGCTGAAGAGTGTGTTTGTTTGAACGCACTAATCTCAAGAACTACTGCTTCGAATTGAAAAAATCTTTTTATGTTGGATAGTACAGTTACCGAGGAAAGCTATAGGCTATATACCATAACGCTTCGACCAATACGAGCTTAATATTTATGAGAAATGTTGCAAAGACGGGACAAATATTCCGAGGTCATACGAAGTTCGCCGGGTCTGGTAGTTTTTAATAAATATGATTAAATTTCTATCATTGGTAAAACTAAGTTATGAATATTCAACTTTAAATGATAAGTGAACAAATGCACAATAATTGTGTAAAAATAGCATTAAAAAAGTTGATCTAGTATATTAAAATATGTAGTACAATTGTTGAACACTTTGCAAAGTCACTTTGCACTTTAATAATATACATGAATTAAAAACTGAAAACTATAATAGCCACACGATTTTAATTTCGGTACATATCAAAAACCCACATCAAATATCTCACTAGGTTGCTACCTGGCTTCCGATATTACACGATAACTCAAAAACGCAAGCTTGATAATGGTTTCCCAGTGTTCTGATGGTGAACGTCATAAAGGCATAAAAGATGGGAACAATCCACCCCCGAAAAAAACCAACCCCTTTGTCCTAAGGGCCGCGTATTAACACGTCTGGGGTACAGGTGCAGATAAAAGTGTTAAATAAACGTTATTTACTTTTTGTGATTTTTTGTTCTTTCAGTTATTTTAACGTTTGAAAAAAAACATTACGCAGCACATTTGTAAGTTAATTTAAAGTTTGTATTAGTTTTAAAATATTTAGCTAATAATGTCTAAATGTATGTACGTAAAAGAAATTTTATCAAGGTAATGTACCTACCGAGTAAGCTACTGAATACTAGACTCTATGTAAAATAGTGTGTCTTCTAGGTAGTTAATAATACAACTTAAAATGTAGTCTAAATGGCATTTGTTAATAATAAATAAACATTACATGGCAAAGCTATACGTATATAATTTCGTTGAAGTCTTTTACAAGCATACATACATGAGAAGAGTACGAAAACTAATAAAAACTAAGAAACTAATCCAATCTTATAGATAGCATAGATTAAAGGCGGGTTTAAGGGAAAATATTTAAATAACGATCGAGTATAGACTATAAACGTCATTGTAGTCAAAATATTTTAAAAATATTTAAATTTAATATTACTCGGACCAGCTTGTATAATATAAGACTAACTTCCCACAAAACTTTAAATTATGTATAATCTGCTATTACACGCACTTATAATTAAGTAACATTTCATAATATTTTACTCCAAAACTGTACTTATTTTTTAACCCCCAAATCTCCATTAAACAACGTCACTTAATGGAGATTTTAATTAGAGCAACAACTTTCCAAACACTTTCGATCTATTTCAACTGGCCTGTACTTAATTTTTTCTTGTAAAAAGCCAATATACGAAGCCTCCAGAAGTAACACCAGATTCCGATGTTAAACATGAATATTATGTATATAAGATAGATTATAATTAAGACACAATAGATAGATAACACTTACATGATATATTTAAGTTTAAGACAACGTCACAGTTATTCCCAAACAATTTCGAGCAGACTTGTACGCGGTACATTCCTGGACGCGCCCCTGCCCCGGGATGGTTCATCCGACAAAAACACAGGTACAAAGGCCGTACACCATGACCGACGCGCATTATACACTTTTTTACACCTCCGCCATTTTGACTCCGCGAAATTGTCTACAGATTAAAGTTTTTAGTGATCGAACTATCCGGCTAAAATTTGAAAACAACTTTAAACGGTATTTTTTGTTACATAGATATAATAAACAAAAATTTAACAAGTAGTTCAGGTTAAGTTTTTAAATTGAATCCATTGTTAAACGTACTCTTAGGTCAGTTGCTTGCCATCAGAGCGAAATTCCCGAGTTTGATTCCCGGCCGAGGCAAATATTTTTATGGCAGCTTAAATATTTGCTCACATAAATGTCTAATGTTAATTGATTTAACAAATTAACAAATAATCTACACACACTTTTTTTAAAATAACTTTCCTTACAATATTTACATATTACATTCAAAAGCACGAACCTGACATGAAAAATATGCGAAAATCTCTATTTTTTATCTCTCTCTCTCTATTTCTTCTTGTATCATATCTCTATATGATATACAAATTTTCATATTTAAATCACTTATGTATGCTTAAAGACTTATCTTTTACGCTATCAAAGTTTTGGGGAGGTGCTTTTATGCCGAGAAGAAAAGGCAAAAGAATTATTAAGAATATCAAGAGGAAGACAATAATTTTATATAATTCAACATCGACGTTATACAACGATACAATCTTACACAACCACAACCAAAAACCAGAACTAACTAACAAAGAGTTTCAATATAGATCATGTATATACTCGTGTGGGCTACACGAAGCTTCATCCCGAAAATAATGAATTATAACTATACTAGAGCACTGACTTGACTCCGCTTGTATTAGAAATTATGTGGATTATTTATTTAAACTTTACTGAATCATACATAAGTACAAAATAATTACAAAAGACGGACTTAATGCTCAAAGGCATTCGCTGAAATAGATGCGAGTTATGAAATAAAAATGGAAAAATGGTCTGACAAAGAAAAAAAATACAATTTGTTTTGTTTTCCAAAATTACGAAGTCGTCTAGCTTTTAAAAACTATTTGTTTTGAGGATCTTTGGTTCAATTCCATTACAAGTATGTATAATAATATTTCATCGAATTGTGAATTCTCTAAATCACTCAAAATACAATATAATTCATCAAAATCGGCCTAACTGTTTAGAAATTCATTAAACAAGAAAAAAATAAAAACACTCGAACATAACTATATATATTTACAAAGATACTTACAATAAAAATTTCAACGAACAAACAACACAACAGTTTTCATTTGTACGTCAGCACTCACACATACACAATACCGTGAGGATGTGTACACGCGTGTAGACAAAGTCAAAACACCATCCGTCACACACGGTAACTAAAATGGGCCGGCGACTTGACGATTTTATAATAACACCGAAGCTACGTTCGGATAGAAAAAAGTATCTCAGAATCGTAGAGCCCTATGCATGCGACTGTACTATTACCGCTTTCTCTGTTACTGTAATTTCAACCGTATCACGTTAGGCGTAAGGTCCGTTTCAGATTGTTAACAGAACTGGTAGATCAAGGTAATAATCTCTGAGCTTCATCAATTACCTTCAGTCAGAGTTAATTACTTTTATAGAGGAGCTTGGGTTTTTAATAGTAAAGTAGGGTTCTCCGACGTAGAGGCACCAATTTCAGTTCTATGATTGTTTCTCGGAAATTCCTGGACCAACGGACTTGTGTGGATAGCGCTTAGAAATAAAAATAATTGGTCACTGTACTCATATGGTGTAATGATATTGTTAGATGTCTGTCTGTACTTGTTACACATTTATTGACGAGAGTACGTCATGTGAATGTGAATTTTTGTGACGAGAGAATACTAAAACTATATACTACCTATATATACCTTTTCTTGGTGAATAATAAAGTGATATCTATATAAATATTATAAATGTGAGTGTAAGCTTGTTTGTTACGACTGCATGCCAAAATTACTCAACCGATTATCATGAAATTTTGTTCTTAGAGGTATTAAAAAGGCAGGATACTTTTTATTAAAAAATATATATCTTAGATATTTATTTAAGGGCTTTAACGCGAGCGAAGCGGATAAAAGCTAGTTATAAAATAAAATTTGGCGTGTGAATATCATATCAATATCACTCATACATTAATTCCTGTATCATGAGTGCTACGGAAAAATTCAAAGTTAAAAAAAAGTTACTTTAATTGGGAATCGAAACAAAAACCCCTCCATCTGTAATCCGATAACCAATATTAAAAATTTAATCTTCCGTTATATACTTCAAGCTCAAGCTCCAAACATAAAAACACACTACAAAAATCTGCCACCACAACAGTTATCCCAACAAACTGTAAACATTACCCGGTAATTTCGTCATTACGCCAACGGTTTAAGGCTTTATGCTTTTACAAAGGCTGATAGGCTTCCTTTGGGTAATACCTCATTACAGTAAACACAATTATTTGTAAAGTTGTTTACAGCTCGCGTCACGGATGTGGGGTATAAAAGTTCCCTGCGCTTCTACGGATAACTACACCTTCCTCATTGCGGTTATCAACGAGCCGCCCGCGTGTGGGTTCGCTGGTGTATACACCGCTTTAGACACTCAAAAATATTGATAACAAAAATATCCACTAGTCTGTGAAATTAACTGAGTAAATTCAGTCAATTCGACTGCCAGGCACTCTCCGCCTTATTACAAAATAAGGTCTAAACATCGATTATCAAGTATAGGTTTATCTTTCATACTTTAAGCAAAGGTTTATTTTACTTGGTCTAATAGAAGTTTAAATCGGTACTTTGCTAGTCTACGTTTTGTAATAAGGCCGTTTAGGTTTTTCCGTTAATATTTGCGTCTTTATCGTCTGGCTTTAAATCCTATGTAGTAAAAGAAACAAAGATATTTCTGGTTTACCAATGGATCAAGTCAATTTAGTATTTACAATCAACCGCCCTGCGGTGCCATAACATTTCTTCCTACATCCGTTGATCAACCGCGACGCGGTGTTTCAACAGTTGAATGGATATATAATATTCGTCAAGGTGTTGTTTACTTTCTCGCTGAGGTGAGCAAGGGAGTTAAGCTCTTCTTTCAAGTCTTTTAAGGCTTAAGGTAAATAAAAGAAAAATACTGGAAGAATAAAAATAAGGTAATTCGTTTGATGGGTTATCTGGAAAAAATCGCTATGTTGTGATAAGATCCCCTTTTCTTATTTACTTCTTGTCTATGTATATTCTGTGCTGTATAACCAATAGAGCTCATCTATCGGTCTAAAATAAAATGACTAGACTTTTAAGTCTCTTAAACTTAAACCCAAACTCAAATAAGTATGAAAAACACTTATAAACGTCAAATATGTTGCATCTACCACTACTTCGAAATGGTCCCATATAAGAGAAGAAACAGCAAAGACGCTTTTACTTCAGTAAGCATATTGGCAGTCCATTGCAAAAGTTATTTCCGAATATAATACCAAGTACCTAACAATGACGATCAACTCGCCAGAAGTACATACAAAAAGTATCATTACGTGAGTTTCCATTCATTCGGAGTTCAACCGTGTTATTATTGTTGGGATTGTCAAATGATAGGGACATTCGGAAAAAACGGACGCCTGGCGCCATACTACCCGACAGAAGCAGAGGTCCTCAAAGTTTAAAACGTAACTTCAGTCAGCGGTTCATCTAGCTCAGTTTTTTCTTGTAAAACCTCATCATATTTACTCTATTTCATCTCTCTCTCCGCCTATCATGATATATTGTTATAATAACCAATAAAATGTTTATATGAGAATGCACAACTAAAGGAAAACAAAAGACGTTAACAATATTTTAAGCAATGGCTGTATTTTTTACCGGATTAATATAACGCATGTATTACTTTTAAGTTTCAAATTTGCTGTAGCGGAACACTTATATAAATATGTTATATTTAAATATAAACCATATTCAAATAGCGTCCAAATCCAAATTTTATATCTCAATCAATTTTAAATTATGTCTGCTCAAAAAAATATCGGTATGCCAATGCAGTACCTACTGTACTTTTCATTTATCTTGAAGAAAAAATACAATTTAAAATCATTGCCGTGTTTACTATTTACTAGCTATAAGCCAACAAGTTGACTTTTGAACAGTTTAAGAACCTCTGCCTCTACCTGTCTATTGGGATCCCAAATTGTACCCTAAATAATTGGCGTTATTACAGGTACCAGACCGCCGCCATTGTAACATTACAGATGTAACAAAAATATACTCCGCTCTTTGTATGCTCAAAGGTCTTTAAAGGAGCTTCTTTGTAATATTTAGCTGCTTCAAGTGTACATACGTTATAATTTATGGCAATTCTTGTGTCTACGGGATGCCACAGTTAAAGAATTAAACTACAATTAATTTGAACACGACATTCTTTAAATTTACTAACCGGTGTGTCCGCTATTCAACTGATTATGATAATTTTAATGGGTATAATTATACTATGTTGAATAACGAAACAGTTATATTTAGTAATCGTATTATCATAATCGTAGATATTCTCTTTTGTTTCGGGAGAATTTTGTTGTGTCACAATACAATTGTTTTGTAATAATTATAGAAAATAGTGTTTAAAATGAAAACCTTGCATGCGGTCGGTACTCAGGTTTAATAGAGAAGAGAGTATATAGTTAAAAGAACGCAGTTAACAGATTACTTATAGGTAAAACAAGTATATAGATCGGGTCCATCGCTTCCTTCATGGCTGGCAACGTGTTGGTAACATCTCTGGCATTACTAATGTCTATGGGCGACGGTGATCACATACCATCCGAGTGACCCTTCTGGTAATTTGCCAGCTTACGACATAAAAAAATATATAAAGAATTTAATGTTTCCAACAATAATAAGATGTTTTTATATAACGGCTGTTTACATAAAACAGATGAGCAAATGAACCAACTGTCGATAGGTATGACTATTTACGTAGTATGACCATATCCTATAGACACTGTTGTCTATGTGTTAATAGTGATAACACCGATGGCATTAAGATGCGTTACCGTCTAAACAGAGAAGATAAAAAATAAAATACATAAATAACGCTACAATTCTATATGCTAAATGTATTTTAATGTTCAAATCATACCGTTCTAAGGCGTCAGTAGTTTATAAGTAAAGTCCATACCTGCGAACAAAGAGAAACATTTAGCATTAAGTTTTTTATTTAAGATAAATAATAAACTAGTAACAGTGAATAACAATTTACAATAATATAAAAATTAATAACAAATCAAATTTTCACACATACTGTTTGTTAAACAACACTTATTGTCTCCGTAAATAAATATTTATCAAACACCTTATAACACTTTTTGTCAATTCATTTAGAATAAACAAAATAAGACAGTTGAATACGTAATTTTAGCAATTATCGTCCGTAATTCTTAATCATTCTACTGTTGAGCACTAACCCAAGAAGACTTCTACCCCGTGCGTACAAACTCGTAAGTATTCTGTTATAGTTAAACTAGCGACACGTCCCGGCTTCACACGGGTGCAATGCTGATACTATATACACTACAGAGAAACTGTGAACGTATTATACACATGAACCTTCCTCTTCAATCGCTCTGTCTATTAAAAAACCGCATCAAAATCCGTTGCGTAGTTTTAAAGATTAAGGCATTCATAGGGATATAGGGACAGAGAAAGCGACTTTGTTTTATACTATGTAGTGATTAACTCCAATAAGTGTTTCAATTCCAGTGTTTAAAATTATGCTAAATCGCCTTCTACTAAGCTAGGTTATTCATGGAAATGTCATCGGAGCAAGGATCACTTACATATGATTTATCTACAGTTTATTTGACATTTGGTTTCTTTCCTTCGTGTCTCCTCTTGGAAAATAATGTCTTGATGTCTCTGGTATTGCTAATGTTCATGGGCGACGGTTACCAATTCTGCCATATGGATCGTGTGTTTGTTTGTCTGCTAGTTACTTAAAAAACCGTTTGTAACAATGGTCTACATAATCTATATATTAATACGTGAAGCAAAAACTTTGGACCCCTTTAAAATAAACATTACACACACTACCATTCATTTGGCACATACAAGCGTAAGAAAGATATGGCACATTAATTGTTTACGTTTATGTATATTGTCAATGTGAAGTAACGCTTTGATACATGTATTACGGACGAATTTCGACCCCTGACAGGTCTCTAGTTTTTATTCATTGACGTTTGGTTTCAATCAAAGTACATAAAATATTAATAGGAGTTACACAATTGTCTTTAAAATCGATTAAGTTTCAAATAGTACTGTCTTTTTTACAGCTACTAGAGAAGAAGATTCCTGCGGATTAATTAAGATATATAAATCTTATACTACTCTACACTACAATTATATAACCACGGTCAAATCCTAACTACTCTACAATAAAAAGCATCCGATTTTTTCTTTGCTAGTAATATTAGGCAGCGACTGTTGAAGCACGTTTGATTAATGGAACACATTCGGTAAGAACGGACAGACGGACAAAAAATGTTAAGTAGAAGAAAATGCCGCTATTATTTCACGCTTAGTCCGTAATGCTGGGTGTTTGGGTCGGGGTAACTAAAGGTGGCAGTAGATTAAGGTTAGAGAATGTAACGTTTTGTTTTGTTCTATGGAAGCGGTAAAAAGGCATCCGTGTTCAAGGGTCATACCTATTTAACTTCCACGAACAATTGCTAGTTTCTGGTCTGTCAACAGTCAACGACAAGAGACGTATTTCGGAAGTACCCCTAGGTTTAGGTACAATATACCCCTCTGTACAATTACCTGAGAAACTAAATGTATACGTTTACAAGTTTCTAGATAACATAAGAACAATGTGTTTCATAAGAAAATTGAGGAGATTTGTTTCTAAATACTGAGTGCATAAAAACATTATAACTATGGAACAACCTATCTACCTGTAAATTATTTTTATATAATTATGTTTTTATTTCTATTTGTCTAATTTCTGTATACTCTGGAGTATCTTTCTGTTCCTGTGTGTCACTGCACTCCTAAACGGTTAGACCGAAATTGTTAAGTGGATTCTAAAGCGGATCAGGTTCACAATTCGATAGGATAATTATTTTCTACATTACAAACGCCAATCCGCTAAATTACCTATAACATTATTATACAGGTAAATAAAACAATAATAAGATCAACTAACAACCTCCCCTGTTAAAGTCATTATTATTAAAGTATTAAACCAGCAATATAAAATAATACATTGAATATACATTTCATAAATTTTCTATTCAACGCTAAATAATGAATGTTAAGCTTGACTCAACATTTTATCTGAAAAGCAATACTGATGTTAGTGAATTTATCAAATACATGCAGTATTATGTTAAATACGAACGTTATATTTACAAGTTCATAAATATACGATGCCTATAAATTATTCGTTTCAATCAACGGTGTCTGCGTGCTCCATTAGCATATTCGTGATATCAAATACACATTACATTTATTCTAGAAGCACCTATTTTGAACCGTATGAATTTAAATTACAATAAGTACAAAAATGTATTTAACTTCAGTTGAAATTTGAAATATTACCTGTTTGAAAACTTGTAAGACATTCATGAATACAACTTTTTGTGTTCTGTGTCGTTGAACAAATTAGTTTGCATAGATCTGTTTTTGCTTAACTTTTTCTATTGATGAGTAACATTTTCTGTATTATTTTTCTGAAAATTGCTATAATCAAATTGTGAACAAAGAAAACATATTTATGAGCGATTATTTAAATTAAAACGAATATAAAATATATTACATCCAATTCACTGTTTTCGCACCTCATAAGGAAATAATAACTTTCAGGCACTTACAAGATAATATTCTTCTGAATTAATAAAAAATATGTTTATTTTCAAGATTTATGAATGAATATAAACAAAAAAAAAATTTATAGAAAATTTTCCCCTGATGTACGTATATTCAATTATATCCTTTAACTTAAATAAGCGACCGAGATGAAAAATTACAATATGTTACAATGGAACAAAAAAATATCGATAACACTTAAAGCTCATCAACAGATGATATATGAAAATAAAAAGTTAAGGAAACAGACAAGAAAAAAGTAACTGTTTTATTAACCTGTGTATTATATTGCACACATAAAATCAATTAGTAATAGTATGGCAGGTCTATGGTTATGTTATTCGATTTCTTTTCGAATTTTAATCCATTAAAGAGTAAGTTTGTTATTCGTATTCATACAAGAGTGTATTTACGGTTTTTTTGATAGCACGCCAAGTACTTTAATAGCAAACTGATTAAACACTCAACGCAAGGAATTCAAACTCCGCCTCGGTGATATCGAGACCTCGATTGTCCGTCAATCCTGACACACTGACAGCCTACGACTTTATTGATACGCGACCAGTTAAACTTGACCCGCCCATACTATTACAATACTACTCAATTCGTTTGTTATTCATTAGTATTAGAGTTAGTAAACAAGCCGTTTACTTAATAAAATGTTGAGTATTTACCTCGTAAATATTTTTTTATATTTTTGGGTGGAGTTGTTTGATATATGTACATACATAAAACAATGTCAAATTCGTTCAAATTATAATTTATTAATTATAATTAATACAAACATTTTTTTAACTCACAATTTCGTTATCTGTTTGAAGTGATTGATAAAAATCTGTCACATTGTAAATAAGCATTACAACGAATTTTATTTTAGTAGAAGTCCAATATGAACGCGCTTTATAATTAACTGGGCTACGGACTTAACTGGAGATTTATAAAATCATTAATCTGAAAATAAAACATAGTTAATGTGGAGGGGTCAATTTATTCTGGTTGATTACGATGGTGGGAGCAATAGCATGCAAAGTGAGAGGTTTGTTCGCGTTAAGTGTAAAGAACTCACTGCCCACGGCACTCGCTATTTCTGCCTTTATACTGGCTAATGCCGGCTACTACACACGTAATAGCATCTTTTTTACTTCATTCGATTTTTTATTTATATAGACCAACAAAGAGATTTCTTCACTATTCAAATGTTCTGAATGTTTCCCGTATTTGAGAACAATATATACGGGTGTCTTTTTATGCTATAGCATTTGTTAAATGTATCGGGACTTTTGGGATTAAGCTAGAGCCTAGCGACCTCCTACATAAGGTGCCTGACATCATAGTCTCCATGATACAGGTGCAAAAATAGTCCAAAAATGTCCCAACAAAGTCAAGTCTTTAACTATGTAGAAGGCATTATCAATCAAACACAATAAAGCGCTATAAATTCCAATATAATATATTATTTACGTTTTAATTAGTTACGTATCTAAGACGTAAAGTTCAAGTTTTGGAACTACGACGGTAGTTTGATAAAGTAGTAAACCAGTAAATTAAAAAATAAACAACTTTACCAGCTGCAATCTATGAACAAAGAGGTAAGAAATATGGTATGAGATTAGTTCCCCAAGGACTTTAATATTAGGATAGAAAAAGCTTCCCTCTCCAAACATGAAATACCGAACAGGAAGCTTCTATTTGTTTATAAAAGCTCCGCCGCGGCTGTAGACGGGATTAGGGTTTTGTTTAAGCTCATCATATTTGAGAGATAATAAGGGTTTTTGTTAATATGGAAGCAAATGAGTATACAGTAGGTATATTGTACTAACTTTTAAATGGCTACTGGAAACTGGGCTAATAATGATAAGATTTAACTGTTACAGAAACCTTTCGTTAGAATTCAGTCAATTGCCACCGCTGCTAAGGATAAAGTTGATATATTAACAAGTTAATACTTTCGTAGTCCCAATTTTAAGAATAATATATAATTACACGAGTAAATAAGTAAATTTTAAGAACAATGATATACGCAAGTGAGATTTAGCATACTTGATGCCTATAAGGGGAAGAAGTGCAGAAAGCTTGTATTGTATACTCGCGTGATTCGCACGCATATATGTATGAGTGTAGATTTGTGTGTATATGTGTGTATTTATTTATAAAAATATCGTTAGGCTTTTGTTATCCTGGCAAGTGTTTAAATATGAATAGTAAGAATCGTTAAATTCTTACACATGAACGTACATACAGAGGGCTTTACAAAGTACTTGATTTTTTTTGTGTCACATAAATATGTATTTGCCTCAGAAATCAATCCTAGCACTATATAGACAAGTTAACAATCTCTAGAGATTAGAGCTTAGGTAAAATTACTACGAAATGACGTAAGAGTGTAACGCATACATGCAAAACGTAACCATCTGCATAATATATGACAATAATCATATGTGGGATGTAATGGATGTTTAAGTAGATAGAATGAGAGGCGAAAGTAAATGTTAGAAAAGGATGGATGTACGCGTCTGAGCGAGATATGTGGAGGAAATGAAGATGGCTTCCATTGTAATGTTATGTGAATGCGGCTAAAATGTATTGTTTCAGTGTTTTAAGAAATAGTAATTTATATTAGGTGTTACTTTGCTGAAATATATTGTTAACGAGTTAGTATTAGTCTGCTTTGTAATGTTTTGTACTTTTCAGAGAATACTGTAAACTGATGGGAAATGTCGAGATAGCCTTGAATGTAAAGGGTATTAACTTAGAAGAAACCTATTCCTGTCTTGCAAAACGTATTTTACTGGGATATGTTTACGATTTATTATTATTTATTTGTGTTTTTTTTTGTATAAATATTTTTCACTCCATCGATGATTACGAGAATTACGAAAGACAATGAAATCGGAAGTCGACGACATAATATTTATTGCTTCCTATTCATAACAGTTAACAAGCCTCAACGACGCATCCTGCTTTCTCACATTGATGAGCAAACATAATACAATCTGTCCCACCGCGGCACTGTTCGCCTTATCTCGATCCGCCGTGGATTTCGTTTACGCCCACTCGACCCACTGCTACTGGCCGACATGGTGGCCATGGCTTGGAAAACCACAAGGTTTTTTTTTAACTCTATATAAGTTAATGCTTAACTACTATCCTGCCTGATGGTAAGCAGAGACGCAGCCTTGGATGGAGAGCGCACTAACTTAGAAGATGCCTATTCACTCTTTCCTTGACCTTGAAGACGTCTACATTATAACCCAACGCTCTTGGCAATTTCTCATGGCAATAGAAGAACGACCCATCTGGCGAGATTATCATGGCTCTTGGTCTGCAATCGTACCTAAGATATCACAAAGAAAAGAGAAGTTACAGAACTAATAATTTGAATCTTGATTTTTAAAAAATATACAGAGTTCGGTATATTCAAATCCCGAACGACAGTCTAATGTTAGCCTCGTTTCAAAAATGATCTTTCAAAAATGATTTGGTTCTACCGTTGAAATGGAAACAAAATACTTCCATTACTTTAAAAATAAATACATAATTAAGACTTTGGTTTCATTCGATCTGTATTGTTATTTGTAATCAAAATACTTATTTACGTTCTGAAATACATTTAAAAAATGGTCAATTCAATTTAAATTGAATAAAAAAATTCTATATGATTGGTTCACATGTATCAGAGATTAAATTGGCATTCGATATTGCCATTTTTCATAGTTAAACATATCATAGGAATGTCATTAAAAGTAACAAAAACAATATTATAATAAATAAAGTCCCGTTCATACATATTCTACTGTCACCCTATCCGCCTAAACACTAGCGCCTTACACACAACGGTGCTGGTACCGCAAAATGGCGCATATTTCCACGTAATAAAGCCTAACAAATGTACAAGATTGCTGATAATTTAACTTGTGCAACAAACCAAATTATGATGTCAATAACATTTGGTAAAGTAACTGTGAGCGGTTGGGCCATTGGGGACCGCAGCTATTCTCTGGTCGGGGAAATGAGCCACGGAAAATGTAATCATGATTTTAATTGACGCGCGGTTTGTGTGAAAGACTCGTGGTTTCAATTACCTATCTGTGCAACATGAATACTATTAAAAGGATAGAGGGAGTAAGGTCTTACAAGTTCAAAAATTTAGTCTGAAATATACAATACTAGCGACCAGTCCCGGTTTCGCACGGGTGCAATGCTTATACTAAATACAGTACAGAAAAACTGTGAACGTATTATACATATAAACCTTCCTCTTCAATCACTCTATCTATTAAAAAAACTCGAATCAAAATCCGATGCGTAGTTTTAAAGATTTAACCATACATAGGGATATATAGACAGAGAAAGCGACTTTGTTTTATACTATGTAGTGATTAATTGGGCCGATGTTTTCCTGCGACTTCAAATAGTCATTCTCTATGGCATTGAATTGTAAATCTAAACCATTTTGGAATATATTTAAAGTTTAGAGTTGACATACACACAAACAGAATTAAATAAATAAATTGTTAAATAACGCCACACACATAGCCCCACACTAAGGAGAACAAACAAAGACAGAGAATAAAAATTTAAATTCATCATTCAAATTTCTGCCTCACTGAGAGTCGAACCCTGGACCCTTCGAACGGCAGTCTAATATGATGACCATTGCGCCGCACGGATCGAATTATATGTATATAAAGAGAATATGAATAGCTACAAAATGTATTAACATGTTTAAACTGAAACGCACACAGACGCACGCTGATAAACACACGTTTACACATACATACATGTATAGGATAAAATTCCAATTATACTTTTGTACCTACAAGTTGATTTGAAAATAAAGATATTTGTATGTTCGACTGTCAATCACCCGTCCAGGAGGTCTGAGTTGGAATCAACCACCCTCCAATTTCATGTACGTATTGCAAATTAATTATCACTGTTTTGATGAAGAAAATTGTTATTTATGTAAATATGTATGTACATATTATATATGTTATTATGTATGTAACCTTTGGAAAGTGCATAGAACAAATCTTGGAAGTATTTTGCCGTTTCTATTATTATTAAATAAAAAAATCATCATTTCCCGAGGCTAATGAACTCTTGGAAGTATGTTCTAAATTATCCAGTTTTTGTGTAGGTTTATAGAGCGTACGCTATTTGCTGAGTTAATAGAATTTAATATTGACTTAATAAGAGCGATAGCATGAAAGACTTCGTTCAAGCAAGTAGCCAATGATGAAGTTAGTCCTTACTACTTACATATTATTATGACGGTTGTCTATAAAGTTAGCATTGTTTAGCCCTGTTTTACAAACGTATGATTATTTTATCCCAATCGAACATAAACTTTAACAATTACCAGATGTAAAATCAATTCAATAAAATATAATGGTTGATGAAAATCCTATCTCTGTTTATTGAGCAGCGATAGAAATGGGTAATTGAACTGAATTAAGATATTGATTAATTAAAGTTAATTAACGTTTCTGCGTTCGGCAATACGCATTTTATCTTCAGTTATGAGCCAGACGTATTGCTTGATGCACACGCTAATGAAAGCGCGTTTTATTATCACATTTTATTAACTGGACCCGCTCCAATCTCATAGAACTACTCTAGGCCACCTCACTTACGGTGAAAGCCTTGGTCATAAACACACTGCGTTGTTAATGTGTAGGAGGCTGCTCTTAGAACATTGTTTCTCAAGTGAGATGTCATAATACCTGAGGGAATCAGAGAAGACATAGGGGATCGCAACATCTATGTAAAAATATTTTTTTATTTACCATTTATAAACCCGAAAATGGTAGAAGATAGATGATTGTTTAGCAACTTTGTTCAGAGCTCTTTGAAAAAAGGTCTTGGTAAAATTATTTCGATCGGACATGGTTGATGAATTACAGTCGAAAATGATGATCTTTTTTTGACCAATCGAACCAGATTTACCCGTATATATTCAACTACACTTTAATAAACAGAATCAAAACCAATGTGTTCTTATACATCCATATATGCCGACTTTTGTTTAAATTTGATATTTAATATACGTAGTCAACGCGCGTTGAGTACATCTAATTAATAATAAATAACAAAATATTAATAACTATTTTAACATTTATTAGAAAAGCTAATTATTGTTATTTGGTAATCGCAACTTCTAATAGATAGACTTCATGAACAAAGAGTACAGAGTATTATTTCTTTCTTTCCACGCACTAGCGTGGACCACTTACTAGTACCTAAGAAGGTATTTTATTAGGAATTACAAACGACGAGTTGGTTTCAATTTGTTTGAGCTGTACGTGAACACTAAGTAAACTCGGTTGTGCAAGACGTTGAGATATTTATTATATACCGGCACCAACACGCTGATTTGGTCATAAATCGGCCTAATGTCGAGAGCAAATACCATTTACGACTCCTAACCTATTAATAGAATGTAACAAATTGAAACTTGCACGGGAAAAATAGGGTTACTTACCTCTTTTATTGCATGAGATAATAATTAAAACTTTTAAGGCATCGTAATGATTTAGAATGATGATGAATTTGTCGGTCGTAACTATCTATGCAACTGGGTCGAAATATTGGAGTATAAAATATATATAATATATAATGTATAATTGTAAAATGCTCATTTTACAATCAAATATAATCCAACTTGAGTTTAATTTAAAAACTAATATACATATGTATTTGCCATACCGTAATGCTATCTTACAGTTTCCTTTCCGAAATAGCATTTACATTGTATAATCTCAAACTTTTTGAATATACCAAGAAAATGGATTTAATTATACTGTTAATAAACAAATACCTAGAATATTTATAAAACTAGAACAAATACCTCCACAACAAATGATCTAAAAATTGTTGAAAACCGCAACAAAATCTGTTTCTTACTTCAAAATATCTAATGCAGAATGAGAGCGAAAAAACGAGAATATTAATAATGTATTTGCAAAAAATTTAATAGAAGACCTTATTACCACTGCCACGGCCTACAAGAGGAAAACGGAGATATAAGCTGTAATAATATAAAGACAACAGAACTTCTCAGTATTGCCGGACCCAAAATTAGGCGAACGAGGAAGGCATGCTTGTGTAATATCAGGCCTGACGTACAACATAATGATTAGAACGAAACAAAAACCAAGGTTGTAATACTTTTGGTCACGCAACTACCATTTCAAGCTTCGCTGTACTGTTTCAAAGCGTTGCCGTTTGGATTGAGATGAATATGTCAGATAGACAACAAACAACTTTATTTGTTATTTATTATCTTAAATATTTATTGTTTGTTATGCGTCTTAATACTACTAACCGCCCTTGGTGTTTTGGGAAGCTATGCCTTAGCACAGAAATAATATCTAAAATGCTTTCTTTAAATAGACGTATTATTTTATTAAGAAATATTAAATATTACCTCGACTACAATACAGCAAATAAATCGCATTCGAAACGGTACACCGTTTACGATATTGGCGGAAAAATCTGAGGAAAACAAAAAAAACATTTTCAGGTGATTCATTGTTATTCAATCCCCATTAATCTTCCACGTACAAACGATGAGCTACAGATTTAGTATATGTATAGATTTCTACTTAAATCTAAAAAAGTTCAATTTCTCCGATGTGTTAAAGTGACTTATTATATAACCAGACTTTTATGTTACTTCAAGAAGATATTATTAGTAGGTACTCATTGTAAAAGTGTTCAAATTCAGGACATATCAAATTAAAAATTCAGGTAAAGTAGAAAACCAGATCGCGTTTATTTACATTGGCGGGAATTGTTAAAGCACAGGTAACAAATAACAAACTACAACTAGCGCCATCTAGTTAACATGACATAATATGAAGAACGTAAAACAAATATAAATTACTTCACACTGTAAACAAAATGTTGAGTTCCTACCATCAACAAATATAAGTGTTATAAAATTCCTAAACACGTTAGTTAGCAGTGTTCTCTCAACAAGTATCTTTGAACTGGCCCAGTGTAGTAGCGACTAGCCTCTAATCACATCTGTAGCCGTCATCGGTCCGGCGGACCGGCCGACCGGCCCGACACTGCCGTAATTTATTTTAATTAAACCGCGTCGTGTTGGCGACTGATTGACCGGATCGGTTAAAGACAGGCCGAAAAAAAAAGTATTTTTTTCATTCGCCGTAAAAGCATATCGTTTAAAACTTCCAGTTTTAAATGAAGACAATTTATAATGATTGTTATAACATTCACATTCAGATAACGCTAGGGTTCCACGTTTTGTATAGATGAGTAAGTTACTAAATATTTTAATTTATAACAACAGTACAGTACAGTCGATTCCATCTTACTGTCAATGTCAAATTAATTTGATTTATGTCAATAATAGTGCCTGTCAAGTGCTATAACGTTTTTTTATAAAAAATATGTAGTAAGAGATCACCGTCACCATTGATCGGGTACTACGTACTAATATCACCAACGGCTTTACCGACGCAATGCTAGCCAAGAAAAAAAAATTTATATGTTTGATTTCAATAACACAACTAAAATACGGAAAATCGTACCAAAAAGCTTCACGGGATTATAAAAATACCAGTAATAATCACTTAAAACTATTTATCGTTCAAACTTCGAACACGAGCGACGACACATAACAATCCAACACAGCAACACATTGAACCACGTTACACACACGCGCACTTAGTATGCCAGTCGGATCAGTCCATATATTTTTATTGGCGGGTCGAACATCATATTATTATGCTAGACAAGCCATCTACATAAAACACTGGTCCGGTGTGGTACGCCTCAGCCGGCATCGCGATACCAGTAACCAGAACAAAACACCACAAAGACAGCATCGCGGCCCCCAATACGAACACTAGGGCCGTCAACTGTACTAACTGAAAGTTCAATCACGACTCACACTGAATGACTTGGGTAATGTTAATAAAATATTACGCCTCATATTAAAAATTCTGTAAATTATAATTGCTATATAATGGTTATCAGCCAGCCAACATCTGTGATGCGTAATAAGTCTATTAACATATTTAGATGTTAGTTGATTTTATGATAAACATTAATATTTTTTATTTATTATCTACTTCATATATGATGATTTTGTTTTACTCAATAGCAAGTGAAATCATTTGTAATCCATTTTTGAGAAATAAACGTCCTTAATTATAATATAGTTATCAAATATATCATTCATTTTATATGAAAAATCATTATTTACTTTGTTATATACTAAAGAATATTGTTTCTTTTATTTACTTATGTATTGGAATCATTTAAAATGTTTAAAATATGTAAAACAAAACAATGCGGCTGTTTTCATTGCCGTTAATTAATTTAAACTATGCTATCGATGCTAATGCTGTTTTAACAATTGTTTATCTTAGTGTGGGAACTTCGGTCTTTGCATTTAAAATATATAAATAAATATTCAAATGGCGTCTTTACCTATGTTAAAAATAATAATTACCTATATATGTTCATATTAGTTAACACAAAAGCAATGGTTAACATTACATACCTGAAATATACAACCTCTATTTTTTCATATGCATTTCAATTCAATTAAGAACGTTAAACTTAGTAATACTTTTAAATGTAATGTCAGTTCCAACGCTGCATACAAAATAGATAGCGTTGTTGGGTCGACCCTATATATCTCGCCACAGTGCTGAGCAAACACAGCAAAAAGGCAAAGCCAAAGACAAAGCACTGGTAGACAGTAAAAGCTATATTTATGATTTCACGCTATCTTATACCATCATCGCCCGTCCGGACACGGACAACTGCGAAAAATGGACGCGACACTCGTTGTACGGGGCTCGACGCGTGCGCACATTTATTCACCGATCATGTACCAAGGTTTAGAAAAAATATGCAAAAGATTATTTTATAACTATTACGAATTATTTGTTATTTGTCAATATTAAGTTTCAGCCAACGGCTAATATATTAATAAATCTTGTTGTTTTATTCGTAACATAGAAACAAAGGTCACAAATTAAAGTTCATCAATTGTATATTTAGTAATCAGTATTATTAGCGCCCTCTGTCGAAATGTATTGAAGCTGTGAATGTTGTCTCGAATTAAATACTTTTGGTACGAATATAAATAATACGTGCAACACTTAGTTGCGCTGAAATTGAAGTGTAGTATGTTTCAGGTTGAAATAATTAAGAAAATAAGAAAAAAAGTCCGCTTAAAACCCGTATCTTTTATTACTCACACTTCATATACTCTGCAAGTGCTAAAAATATTTCAGAAGCTCAGCCAGAAAAAAAAAAGAAAAACTATTCGGTCGGGTCAAAAGTTATCTAGAGAAATGAGGATGCATACCGTCAGTGCATCAGTGAAAAATCACCATAACTTTCCATTTCACGACGGTTATTTGCATAAACAAATGCCTCCTCCATTCTTGATCGGCGACGTCCGGAATTAGCATATGTAGCGTAGGCTAGGCGGCCCGCCGGCTTCGCCTGGCACATGAGTCACACCGGCGGCGATACTCCGATGAGGAAAAATACATACATACATACATTCATACTTATAATCACGCCTTTTTCCCTTTGGGGTAGGCAGAAACCACTTCCTTCCATTTGCTACGATTCTGACATACTT
>DWJN01000174.1:0-29175 GCA_018248895.1 Carystus phorcus
GTTCCTGAGATTAGCCCGTTCAAACAATCAAACAAACAAACAAACAAAGTCTTCAGCTTTATATATTAGTATAAGATGATTAGATCCTGACTTAGGAGATATGTATATTGGCGCATATAATTAAGACAACTCGTTAAATCCTTCCAGGATTCTAATTTTAAATAACATATTATTGTATTATTTTGCATAGGTTTCCAAACAAAAAACATTTATAAAGAAATAAGATAGGTAAATTCAAAGATGTGCCAGGTAAATAATCCCTCTTTCATGGTATACAGCTTAATACTTTAGGTATATATTAAAAAACTGGCAGTGTAAACCAGTCATTCCACGAAAATGTTCTATAGTAACCTTTGGCTATACCGTTTGTGTCGATAACAGTGTTCGGAAGGGAGGGCTATAACCCAAAGCGGGACAAGTAAATGTTTGCGAATCGTTCGCGTGTACACAATTCATTTTGCCCGACGATAATATTGACGTCATATTATTGTTTAATACCACGCCTTATTAGGACGGTATAAAGTAATAGGTACCCATTAGTTTAAGGTACCTAAGCTCTTAAAATGCATGTCAGTAATTTGCGATTTTACTGAATAATTTAATTCATGCTATTCTCATCTTCCAATGTGAATCATGTCGTAAGTAAGATAGAATAGACCCGCAGGTGACAATCTCCCGATATCTTATATCCTCCTTTGTTTTTTTTTTTTTGAACCTACAATATTTGACCTATTTTTTTTTGTCAACAGATGCCACAAACGGTGCCCAGGTCCGGGTGCAGCCCGCCGTCGTCCTCCCAGGGAGAGAGAGCAGTCCCAGCTTCTCCTTCCGATATCCATCACCTCCTGCGCCTCCTCGGCGCAGCGTCACCCCCTGAACAGATGCTGCACTCTCCCCCCACACACATCAAGCCACCGCCCCCCTATCCGGAAGATAACAACTTCCTAGAACGTCTATACGACTTCGAGGGCTACCCTACACCTTCTCCATCATCAGACGAAGGATCAATCCCCACAGTGGCGCTGCAACCATCCTCCCCGTACAACTCTCTTCCCTACAATTCTCCAGTTTTTATAAAAGAGGAACCAAGCAGACTCACTGTGCCTGGTTTCGCTTCACCATACCCCTTATCGCCTTCAGGCTCCTGCGTTTCTTACGGAAGTCAACATCAGTACTCCTCACCGGTGCCACAGCACGAAGAATACATTGATATCGAAGAACTGCTTAAAGAAAATCAGATACTGCAAGAGAGTATTCAACACAGTTACATCACACCGAAAATCGAAGTAGAGGAGCCAAGAGACCATATTCTGCTCAGATCTGCGTTAGAGGACACGTCCTTTCAGAAACGTTTGAATCTCAGACCTATTCCATTGGAGTTGGAGAATATCAAGATGGAAGAGAGCAGTGGGGGCGCGAGTGGTACGGGAGACGATGCGTTGGTAGCCCCAGATATTGACCGCGTTTTGTCCATGGCCATCGAACAATCCAAAAGAGATGTGGACAATACCTGCACTGTATTGGGAATATCGCCAGGTGAGTCACATAGAAATGTATTCACTATTAATCATTCCTGAGCTGGTTCTCGCATGAGACATTCTTACACGTTTAACATGCCTCGTATTGCGCTATCACGTCAGTACGTGGGTACAATCAATGACGTCACTTCTATCGTAAGATATAGAAAAAACGTTTTCCACGTAAATATAGTTAGCTATTGGTTAAGCACACAGCTATTATAAATGGCTTCTTAGAACTTCACTAGAATAAACGGTTACGCAACGTTCGAGACATTTATTATACCGCTATTGATGATCAGCAGTTAATCATTTACGTTACTGTTTTTACTTGTGTAGATTAATCAAATAATACCAAGGTAACAGGTAAAGTTTGGTGTCTTACCTTACGGTAGAGAGACTAGGTTGTAATTACGCTTCATAAAATTAATTGAACAAAAAATACACGATCTCATCAAGATACAATTGTACAGAGGAAAATGTAATATAGTAATAAAATATTTAAATAAAGATAATTAGTAGTGGCGCAGACATTGATTATAGATGTCGTAGAAATCTACAATTACTAAGATTAATTGATAAAATTTCAGACAGTTAGGGAACGTAAAGAATTCTTGAATTGTTAATCGCAGGTTTCCCGTACAACAATGTTAATTGTTAAATTAATTAATATAATATTTTCTATCAGATCAAATTGGGAATCAAAGCCATTCTCGACTTCAGTTAGACATAATTACAGAAACACTGGTTAAAATCGTTCCAACCGTTTGGGAGTTAGAAGGACGTTTAGGAGGGCTTCAGTGACATAATCGAGTGGAATAATAATAGTACAGTTGTTTTTTTCGTATCTACGTATAAATATACTTTGAGAGAAAAACGCGTCATTTGTATCAGTCAGACTTCGCCTTATGACACATTAACTGGCGACGAAGTTATTACATATGTAGTTATGTATAAGAAAACCGTTAGCTTATGCGCAAGTAGTAATAATATTGTGATTGTCGTAGACCCGATGCTGTGGAGTTCAGCAGACGTTAAAGCCTGGGTGATGTTCACACTACAACATTTCAACCTGCCAATGGTGCCAGCGGAGTACTTTGCTATGGACGGAGCGGCGCTGGTGGCACTCACAGAAGAGGAATTCAACCAGAGGGCGCCACAAGTGAGTAGCATGATAATAAGTTTTTTATATTAATTCCCGGTAAATGAGCGAAACTGTCACTAGATGGTGAGTGATCATTGTCCTCCATGGACATCATCACCAAAGGCATCACCTATACATTGGCGGTTAAAAATAAAGACGGAGATAGTTAGTAAGACGTAACTAAGGCTCGTACACATAATAATAATAATAATAATTTTATTTATTTCCTTTTCACAATAAGAGCGGAACTGAAGCATTGCCAACCTTGGAAGAGATGAACCGGCTCTTCAAATACTTGTCTATTGTAATCAAATTATAGCTGAATTTAAAAGTGGAATGAATGAGTGAATGGAAGTGGATGGTACGGCGTCAAGAAAAAACTCTTATGTTTACGAATCCAATCAGAATTAAACTGAATAATACGAAATCCAGCGGCTTCTTAAAGATCTTATTTGTAGTTATTATATCGTTCTTTACTAATCTGTCGGAAAATGATTAAAGACTTTACTTATGTGTTTGTTCAAATTATTACGATTAATTTGCTTTTTTTCTGGAATTCAATTGATGGCAGCATCAGATTTGGTATCATTTTTAAGTGTATTAAAATAGTACTATTAAAACTTATCAAACGATATTCAAAGTTGAACTTTATAAACCTTGCGATTGTGTTTATTATTGTAATCTCACGACCCTGGGAACGATTGAGGGCAACCGATAGGCGACGATCTGAAATACTTGTGGTCGATAATGTCATACAAGTTGCCATTGCTCTAGCTACACTGCTAGAAGGACACGGGTCGAGATAATATTCATATTACATAATATATAAATTTCTAATATTGAAAGAATAGCTTTGATTAAATTGTATGTGTATGTCCCGGCTTATTTACATTCGTTTTTGTCGAATTTGTTCGATTACTTTTGTACACGTCCGAAGTCTTAAATCCAATGTGTTCGTGATGCATTTAAAATTCAATTTACTTTTATATTAAATAAGCAATAAATGAGTATTTTATTTATATGCATTTATGCCCATGACACCTGCACAATTTATAAATTTTAGATGGATTTAGATAAGAATTCAAAAATTTACTGACAATTATTACGGTATTGTTCACTTTTAAGTTAGTTAAACTTAAATTGCATATGTAAAAAAAATTAAACATCACAGTTTATAAAGTTTTTTAACAAGTGCAAACGTTAACTTTTTTATAATCCGGTAAAATTATTTCACATCTCAATTGTATTATTTTATTTTTAGTTACATGGTTAAATTATTCGAGGGATAGTTAAACCACAATATTAATAATAAGACTGTGAGTTAAACTAAAATTTGAATGAATTGCAAGACACTTTGCTATGATTACACCGCCATATTTTAACATCTTTATCGAAGTCAATGGGAATCCATCGTTTTATTAGTCGATAACTGCTCAAAAATGTTGTTCAAAGTCCTTTACCTTTTTAAACTTATGACTTATGTGAAAGATAATCAATGTTAGCTTATACAAACAAAACAAATGCCAAAGTTAACCCCGAAGAGAAAATTATCGCCGTTCGGAGTGTTCGGCTTGATAAATGGCTCGGCGACAACGGCAATACTTCCATGACCTTTCTCTGTATCTCTTGCTATCACCACGGTACGTATTATCGAACGTTTAAAGTCCAAAGTCTGATATCGACGTAAGCGTATCAGTTTTTTGACAGTTTCGTATTTATTTTTGTTACTTTAAAATGTTTTGTTGAATCATATTATTTATCAGTATCATATGTAGTATTTGTTTAAATATAAAGCTGTTATAAATACAATCTATAATCGTTTTCAATTTAAAGCTAATACAAAACTATAACTTGACGAAAATATAAATATTGTAACGTAAGTAGTAAGTCGCCAGTAATAACGATCTGTATAAAATTATTTTATAATTTTAACTATCATTTATAAAAGGTACTTAAGTAAATATAGAAAAATAATAAAAGCGTATATTTGCTGCAATAACGAAATAAGACGATATAAAAATCGGATGTTAATTGAATAAGCTATATTATGGTCGCTCCTCTAATACTTGACAGCCTTATCGTTAGTTACTAAACAATAACTCGTTATAAACTTATATCATTAATTTAAGTAAATCCGGACAATTCAGGGAAGTGGATTAGAATACCAGTAAAGCATTACTAAGCATAATCTTTGTTTAGAAATCCAAAAGCTAGTATATATCAAAACGCAAGCGTGTAATTTTTACCGGCGTCAACCATTAACCCTGTCAACCAGAAGTCAACCGTACAGTTTCCTCCGGTTATTGTTTACGCAACCACATCGCAACATTACGACTTTATAGCGCAGAGGCGAGGAAATCCGTTTATGTTAACCGGGTTACTGTTATACAACTAATCGACACGCAATGAGCACTTAATGACAGTTTCGCAATGATTGTCAAGAAGTCTTTTTGGGACGTGTAAAAACAAAACAACACAATACACAATACTTTATTGACATATTAGCTGTAATCGGCGTGTGTAACTACATGCTACGCATATTAAAAAAAAGTAGGCATCTATAGGAACACTGTCGGTTTGATTCTGTTTCTGAAGTATTCGACTGTAACTCATCAATCTTGTGTCCGATCGATACAATTTTGGCACCAAAACTTTTTTCAGAGAGTTGTGAATAAAGTTGCTAAAGACATCTGTGCTTAATCTCCAACCATTTCAGAGTCTAAAAAGGTCAAACAAACGTTGATATACAGGTACATAATAAAGTTTCTGATCCCCCGGTTTGAAACTGAGTTTTAGGTATAAAGTTTTCCTGTGCTCCCAACTTTTACAATATATTCAATATCAATTTTAATCTGTAGAGATTTTAATGCTTGACTTTTTGACTTTCGTACTTAATGGCGACTCATTGTTAATGATGCCACAAACACCTGATATAACCACGATCGCTCTGCTAACAGAGCCTTGTCTTCAGACCATTATGAACTTAAGTAAATCGATTACCTCTTAATGTTCATCGAAACCGGCAATCATTTCTAATTCCAGAAAAAACAAGAAGCACTTATGGCGTTAAAACTCAGTCCCTCCAAGCAATATTAACTTTCTATTTGATCTATCATTATTTATTAACCAATAAACCCCAAAAATATAATATTACCTTGAATTATTATCTATACTAAGAAATAATCAACTATGAGATGTAACCGATTGTTTTAATTACAACATCAGAAAGAAACAATTACTATCTATTACAATTATATTAAACAATACATAATTATGAGACAACATGCAGGTCTGGCTTGAAATAATTATGTAAGGCAGGTATTGGAGATCGCAAAACAGGTATATAGGGGTAGGTTTACATACAGACCAAGAGAGCTATCCAGATTGTTCTCTCGATAAGTATTTAGTATCGATATATCGTATATAGTATCGATAGTATCTGTGTAGTATCGATAACCATTAGTGTTGAAATTACACTCTTTCAATACAGCGTTTTTGACAAAACAATACACGAGTCTAACATTAAACCCAAATGCGATTTAAAACTAAAAAATCTTTGCTAATTACGTTACGCAATGATTTTGAATAAATTATGTCACTTACGTATGTTGAGTGCTGATATGGCATTTGCCAAAACTGTTAAGAAAGATATATTTAGCGCATTGAAGGCAAAATGTTTTACTAACATGTTGCAACTTAATTCGTTGTCGCCCTTAATGTCATATCCATAAAGGTTATAATAATCGGCTTAAATGGATTTCACTTTAAGTAATACGGATCTAAGTGTCTAAGTGTCTAATTCTCCATCGAAGTTCGTTTCCATTTCATTCATTACACCATCGTACTTACTTGTCCAATTTATCAGATTGTATCTGGAGTAAATAAGATTTGAATAGCAATACCAAATGCGGTCCTTTATAGAAACTTACTGATAGATATATATTAGTCGTACGTTTATCATATGAATTACCTAATTAACTACTTTCATTATCATTTAAAATATATAAACATGTTCGTAGTACCGAAATATATGTGACTGATTGACGTGTGGAACGAATTTGCTTAAGAGACATGTACCGCTTGTATGAGCCAAGTAGATCATGAATTATTTATTTTATTGATTATTAGAGGAAACTTTATACATATTCAACAAGTTTTATATATTCTGTTATAAAGATGCTAGGTTAATGTTGTTAAAACTTAGATTGGGAAGTTATTTTTTATTAATAATTAAGCAAT
This sequence comes from Carystus phorcus, assembly GCA_018248895.1. Taxonomy (NCBI): domain Eukaryota; kingdom Metazoa; phylum Arthropoda; class Insecta; order Lepidoptera; family Hesperiidae; genus Carystus; species Carystus phorcus. The sequence continues at coordinate 6,901 of DWJN01000174.1, forward strand.
TTGCAAGCAGACTTAAAATGTAATTAGTAACTAGTTACATATGTATGTTTACACTACTAAATGCCTAAAAAGTAAGTGCTTTAGTAACTCTATGTGTAAAAACAATATTTGGTATCTCTTATAAACTTGAATGTTCAAACGTTGTTATAATATCGAAGAGGTACTTTAAAAACTTGTGGCAAACAAAAAATAGTCAAACTTGCAAGTTAATGAGTTGGATGTATAAGAAGTCAACTTATTCATTGACTTTGTGAATGAATCACAAAAGCAACGATGATGTTAACTCCAAAATGTTACATGAAATCATCACTAACATTTGTCGTATTAATCGTATATGGAAAAATTCCGACTATAATACATAAATGTCATATAAATAGTCGGACGAATTAATAAGTGATTTTACAAACTTCGTCACCTACATTAAGTAGCTTTTAGTAGTAAAATTATGTAAATATTAGATGACCCGGCCAACTTCGTTTCGCCTAACAGTCAATGAATGATTGACATAAATTGACGTAACTTGTTTATTTGTTATCCGATTTAAATGAAAAAGTCGCTTATTGTGAAGTCCATCACAATATAATCATGAAAACTACACTCAAACAAGCATTTCTGAGATTAGCATGCACAAACAAAAAGAAAAAATGAATAACATTGTTTGGAGTAAATAAAGGCTAATTATGAATTTTAAATATATTTTTCCCACTAGTAGACCCGGCGAACTTTGTATCACCTCGGAACATTTGACCCATCTATAACATTTCTCATCAATGCTCAGCCGTTGGTCGAAGCGTTATGTTATATAGCTTATAGTCCTCCTCGGTGACTGTACTCTGCAACACAAAAATTTTTTTTTAAATTCGAACCAGTTGTTCTTTAGATTAGTGCGTTCAAACCTTCAAACTCTTCAGCTTTATATTAGACTAGATGAACCAGCAAACGTTGTTTTGCCATATAAAGTATTATTTAAGCTCAAAATTTTGCCGTTGTATTTTTTATTGCTGCTCATATCCTATTTATCTTAGTGTGATGTTCTATAGCCTGTAGCCTTCATCTATAAACTATCTTACACGTTTTTTTCAAATCGGTCCAGTAGTAGTAGTAGATTAGTCCGTTCAAACAATCAAACAAACAAACTCTTCAGCTTTATATATTAGTATAGATGTACAGACAGCGATCACTTACTTTTATTATATATATAGATACATAAGTCCACCTTGCGTCGCGTCCATGTAAGCTCGCTCTAATCGTTCAAGTGGGTAGGTAATCGCCGTCATCAGCGGAGCTCAAACTTTCTCCAAGGCCGATGAAAGTTGCGACTAGCGCGCTATCAGCGTTTGCATACAAAACATCCAATCTGGTTTGTTTTCAAATCATAAATCTCAATAAAAAACATAATCCAGGCACTTAAGAGCTAATTTTCTTCTAATTTATGAAAATCTGTGCTCAATCCTCATGATTTGGTAAAGATTTAAGTTAATAGAGATACATAAGAAATCCACGGAACAAAATCCATCTTTACGGTATAAAATCATAAATCTCAATAAAAAACATAATCCAGGCACTTAATAGCTATTTTTTTTATTTATGAAGACCTGTCCCCAATCCTAATGATTTGACAACGATTTAAGTTAAAAGAGATACATAAGATATCCACGGAACAAAATCTATATTTACTGTATAAAAGATATTCTGTTAATAGAACGTCATAATACAGATATTAACAGGCGCCAAATTTCTTTCAAATTCTTTCAGCCGTTTTTTGGTGGTTGAAAAACATAGATTCACATAATATTAGTAGGATTAGCAGTTCTTTTATTTTGCAGGCGGGAAGCACACTATACGCACAGCTGGAGATCTGGAAGGCCGCGCGGCATGAAGGATGGAGGACTACACCCTGGTCGGAACATGAGCAGCCATCACCAACTCCTGCACCTACTGGTCTTCCTTCAGCCGATGACATGAGTGATGGTGAGTACAATAACCCTATCCCAAATTCATGAACTGATGATAAAGAAAAAACAAAGAAACCAAATGTTAACAAATCAAACACAATCAACAAAATGTTTAATGTAAATATTGGTACTAATTATTATGAAGAATATGAAGTAAAATTGAACTACAACACACGAGATGTAAATAAGGAAAATATATTGTTTTGTACGATGCATTTATATGCTATAATAATCAATAATTCAGTGTTAGTGCAACTTCATTCTACCTTTTGTCCTGTGAATACACATTTCAAGTATAGTTCATATAAATCAATTTGGAAACCTGAATTTATAAATATGCAGCGTTAGTAATCAGGCTAAAGATAATTATGATAATGTTAATACTATTTAAATTAATAGACTTGATAAAATTCAATGGCATAGCAACCAAATAATATTTCGATACGTAGTTGCGTTGTGAAATTTCTTATCAATAAAAACAACAGCCCAAACCTTCATAGATAAATTTTATTATTTATATGTTATATGATTTCATCGTATAAATAGTTGAAGTGAAGAATTTTCCTTTATTAGCAATAATTCAATATTACACAATACACACTAAAATATTTTTTATCACCAGAAAATAATGTGTTTACTCGGAAACCACTGATGTCATGAAAACATCGACGTACTTAGGAGGGTGAATAACATACGAAAGTTTCTTATACATTAAAGTGTAAAACGAACGTGGCTTGTAAATGTTTAATGAGAATAAGAAGAAACGCAACAGTGTCGTCCAGCAATGTAGCACGGTAATGCATCACCTGCTCGCATTGTGATAACCGTTAGGCGGTAAGCGGACCCACATACAGAAGACGTTAGAGACAAACGAGTCAATGATATATGACCATGTGTAGTATATGTTGGTGCTGTTAGCTTGCTTAACTTATACAGACAGAACGAGGACGCTGGCTTTATTGAAAATGATGGATGTGCCGAGATTTGCGGCGGTAGCTTTATTCCACACTCGCAACAAATTTGCAGTAGAAATTGGATAGTTTATGGGACAATAACAACTTAGGTGTGTTGATTCAGACAACTCGTCAATCATATTTATTTATGCGTAGCTTTATTAAGAGATTAGACAATAACATGATAAAAAAGGTATATTGATAAAGATGAAGTGTGATATGATATGATCACTTAATAAATCAAAATTTCAAACTGATAACAAAAGTATTAAATTAGTATTTATCAATGAAATATATGACATACAAAATCCTTATCGGACAAATTCTTATGAAATTATCGTTATCATAAAGCTAGAGCATTAGGTTAATAATGATGAAATGATACCGATTGTATACAGCGCTGAATGAAAATTTGGTGGTGGTGGAAAAAGATCGACATGTTATTTAAAATTGTTTTAATTGTAGCTATTAAAGCAGAATTCTTATTGCCTTACGTCCAGAGGTACAAGCAATAAAAAAAGTGTTAGATAGTGACACAGGAAATAGCTATCTGCAATTATCAGGAACGAGTTTTTCCTTGCATTGCTTATGCTACATAGACATTTATAACGAATAGAAATAAACAGTAAACACAGATTTAAGTGATCAAATATTTTTATGACGAGTATTTTTTGGTATACAGTCCGCGAAAATGTCAATGTCGAAGTTATACCACGCTAAATAATTTGTTTTTTTTCATTTCGTATATAATAGTTCTACTTTTTGGAACTACACTTAAATATCAAAGTTGATTTGGTCATCATACATATTTATTAGCATTGTTTTGTTTTACTGAAACACCTGTATACCGTCTATAAACAAGAACATTAACTTTTATATGCAATAAGAATAATTTTATAGATAACGAAGTAGTCCGCTGCTTTATAAACAGGTGTTTAAGAATAATGATAGTGTTTAGATAAATTGCAGCAGGAATAGTGAGTATTACATGTATACAATGACTGAACAACTCTCCCCTAATCGAGTTGAACTTAAAACCTAGCCAATTTACAGTTAGCCATTCAATCAATCAGACCATCCCATTCGCGTTCAGTTCCTTACAAGCAGGTCTAAAGAACCCATATACGTCGAGGTAGCTTTTTCTGTCGTTTCCCGACGACCCAGATATCGCGACTTGCCATTGGACTCACAAGGTCGCCATTGCCGACCAAGATAGATCGTTTGGCATTATAAAAATTCATATGAATTCCAATCGATCTTATCAATGTTTCTGAACTAGAATCTACAGGAAACCAGGTTTTATGTTTGTTTTCTAGATCGTTGTACTCAGTAGCATTGAAATTAGTAATGTTTTATTAAACTAACTAGTTTTAAATGTTGATATGTTTTTCAGTTTGGGCCTCATTTCCAAAATAAGGTTAAGAAAAATGGTAACGCCCTCAAACTAGTTAACCACCGGCTTCTGAAAGGCTGATAAACGTAAAATTAACGAATAAACTGTCAAATTTATTGTCATAGTGTGTTTTGATCTGAATACTTAATCAGTTAAAATCTTTAGGGTACGTGGGTTTCATCGCGATATTTTTCATGGCCGACAAGGTATTCCATAATTTCAAATGCATTTTGTTTTTTGTGCTTTTTGAATATATGACATATTAGGCAAAAGATTGACTGACCGATAGATAAAAGCTGTTTGTTATAGTATTTCGTTTTAAGCTTGAAATTTGATATTTGAATTGTTAGTATCTATTATTTACTATTGATAGCTTACCTTTGTGGTATCTATTAGGTTTCAGATTTTGTAGTTGTATTATCTATTATTAGTTTAACAGAAATTTCTCCATGTCTTTAGATAACTTTCTTTGCAAACACCAATGGCTACGTGACTATTCTCTTTTCTTATTCGTTCAGTACTTCCATTCAACACTTCTATAAATAGAATGAACGTAATGTAGCAGCGTTGTAAACGGTCTCAGTTTGTTTATGTACTTTAAACGTTGCGAGTCTGTTTTAACCTCTTAACTTGTTTTCCAAAGCTACAAAGAAAATGGCGAGAATATTGGAAATGCTTATGCTAATATCTTTAGTTCAGTACAATGTGGACTGCGGTACATTTTTGATTTCCTTTATAATTTTTGAACTCTGAGAATTATGGAAGAGAGGTTAATAAAAATTAATATAGTCTATTGTGAATTGTCAGAATTGGTCTTTTTTGTATTCCATACTTATTTTTTTTCATAAATTGTTTGGTTTAGAACGAATATTAGATCGAAGCAGTTATTGTTTTTTGTTCGTTTTATAATATTTCAGGCAATTTTAACTAATTTTGTCTTGAATTTGGTGGTAAATAATTTCAGTAATTTCTTTACTTTCGTAAATACACACATATAAATTTCAAGTAAAACTTTCACAATTATTACCACCATATTTTTTACGCAAGGATTTTATAACCGTTCAAAGCGTAATCATTAAAATGAAAGTTATTAATTTAATGCACCTACCTAACTACATTAAATAATGATGCAGTCAAAATGATATTAAAATTTGTTTGTGTACTTATAGACTTTTTTAATAAATAAATTAATTCTTACATACTCACATTAATGCTTCCCTTTGTGGTATGGGAATAAGTTCCATACTATAAATCGGCCTTGAAGTCTTCAATTTTTTTTTATTGTTCAAAATTGTTTCCAATTTATATTGTACGATTACATTTAATACTACATTACAGGATTACATTTAATACTGAAATACCTGAAATTCCTTACAATATGTCCTTCATTATAATACCGTGCTTTATATAAAATGATAAAGAAACGTTAATAAATTTAGGTAGGTCTAATATTTGTAAACTTTGGAAGAGCTGTTTTGGGACTACTCCCGTAACATAATTATAATTATTTAAAATTATAGGCCAACATATGCTGAATTTAGTTTTTAGTATTTTACATTTTTCGTATATTTAAATTTATGTTGTATTTGTTAATAGATGAAGACTCGGAGTCGGCTGGTACTAGTGTACCTACAGCAGGAGGTAAAGCGAAGTCGGGAAGCACGCATATACATCTCTGGCAGTTTTTGAAGGAGCTACTCGCATCGCCCCACGTCCATGGCTCTGCTATTCGGTGGTTAGATCGAAGTGAGTTATTTATGTCACCTCTTAAAATAAGAAACAAAGGATAACTTTTTTTTTATGCCGTAAGCCGGCAAACGAGCAAACACCTGATGGTAACTGATCACCGTCGCCCATGGACATTAGCAACACCAGGGGTGTCAGCAACGCGTTGCCGGCCAAGGAAGAAGAAGGGGAAACAGAACTGGCACTCCAGGTGGCGGCGAAACACGACATAGTCATTTTACGATTGATTTACACTGGAGGGTAGCTAGCCAGTCAGACCGTGGGCGTCTTACCACCGCATAACTTAATGCCTAATAGCATTGTCCATCAGCCAACCCTGCGTGGATGTAGTAAATGCTGAAAGTAGGTGTTAAAAAAAAGGAAAAGAAGAGAAAAAAAATATAATAAATATATGTAATATACAACGTATGTCATTATACTATATATACATATAGTAATCACGAACATATAGATTTCCAATTATATGCTTGTCAATCGATATCTACTAACTAATACCTGTCTTTTACTATCAATAATTTTTCGATGTACAAAGGTTTTTTATTGAAGAAGAGTAAATAAAAAATATACTTAAATGTTTATTGCTAAAAAGAAATCTTATCTAATTTAGGACAATTAATAAAAAAAAATCACCTATAGGACTATTACTATAAATATAATGCTGTCACTATGCAAGTAATGCGGTAGCAACGTGAATTAATAAATTCAAAGTTTTATGGTTCGATTCTTGTAAATTAGGCGTCGTACACACAAAGCGGGCGAGACGCGTAAACGTGCGTCTAATATAATTAAATAAAAATATACTTACATATACAGATTTTTCAATAGTATAATGCTTATAATTTGTAGCATATGGAAATGACGCTTAATGCAATGTTTTGTATTGATGATTTCTACGGACCCTTTTTATCTCACCCACGACTTTTGTTTTCAAATTTATAACTTACTAGCTGTCCCCGCGACATCGTCCGCGTGGAATTTAACAAAAACATATTTTCGGTTTGCAGATTTATGATAACTTATGATTATAACACAGACGTAGTCAACTCCTTATTACATCAGCTATCTGTCAGACAGTCTTGTCAAAATTGGTCCAGTGGTTCCAGAGATTAGCCGGAACAATCAGACAGACAGGCAGACAGACAAAAATTACAAAAATATATACTTTGGCATACATACATTATGCATTTAGTAAAAAGCGGTTTTTAAATATTACAAACATACACTCCGATTTTAATTATCTGTACAGATAGAAGTTATAAGTCAAATAATAACAGCAATTTTTATATATAATTAAGAGAAAAAAAACGAAAAAAGAGAAATCCAAAGCAGAAATAAACAACTGGAATAGAATGCACAAAATTCAGATGATATCGGCGATATTCCAGGTTTGCATTTGTTATTCCGATCGCAACGAAGATTTCGCCACACAGAAGTCGTGCAGTCGTTGGAAACGACTGATACGTCATACTGTGACACGATTGACGGTATTTTTAGAATTCTCGTTGAGAATAACGGCGAATAACTGACTCTAATACCATAAAGTGCTTTGTTTTAGCCAATTCGTGATCTTTACCTCAGGTGTTGTTTAAGTCTCACAATTCTTAGACGTATTGTAGATGATTGTCTATTCTTAACATAGTATAAAACAAAGTCGCTTTCTCTGTCCTTTTATCCCAATGTATGCTTAAATCACTAAAACTACGCAACGGATTTTGATGCGTTTTTTTTAATAGATAGAGTGGTTAAAGAAGAAGGTTTATATGTATTATACGTTCACAGTTTTTCTGTAGTGTATTTAGTATCAGTATTGCATCCGTGCGAAGCCGGGACAGATCGCTAGTTATTAATAAACTATACTGACATCATTTTATGAATTAAATCATTATTAATTTGTTTGTATTTCCATAATGTTTTTCACGGACAAAGGAATACTGGGAAAGTAATAATAATAAATTCATTTGTTGGTCTCGTAAATATAATCATGTTCTTAATGTACATTAGGGAACATAGCAGAAGTGTGCAAAATGTGTACCTTACACGTGCTTAAACCTAAGAATTAATTTTCACGTCTAACATCAGAAACACTTTCTTAGAAGTCGTTAATAGGGTACTTTATACATAATATGAAATTTAGAACATTTTTCATAATAAATGTGATTGTTGAAAATTAATTCTACGAAGTGAATGTCGCTGACAAACAATACATATTACTCGTACTGTGGAGGGACGATAAAGTGACTAGTATTACGAGTCTAGTAATTATAAAAAGAATTGAATGCTTGCAAAACAGGTTTAACATGATTTTAAACAATAGGAAATATACAGAGGAATTTACATTACTAATTTATGTATAACATAGTATTAATAAAGTATACCTAACTACTCCATTAACTGTTAACAATGATGTTATTCACATATTATAGTATTGTCGTTAAATTGGGAATTCACATTGATAATTAGATTTAGGTGACATTTGGGGTCAGCAATTTCTGCATAGCAACATTCTGTCTTCATTTCATTAGAAATACGGTCCTTTGTGTTAAATTTACCTAGCATAACCGAATTGTTAACCAAAGTAAAATTTCTAAGATAAAGATCTTATAAAGTAAATACAAATTGACTGTTTCAAATAAACAGATTAACTGTTTTCTGTTTATCTGTTTCTAAGCATGATCCCGTGTATAATGTGCTTATAGATAACCTTATTTACGTAGATTTACATAGAAAATTTTCAAATACTCCTCAATTACGCTAATTAAAACATTTTATTTAAAACATGACAGAGATCGTTAGAATAATCTAGAAACTACAACTCTGTATAATAATGTGTAAAACTTATCAGCAGAATGATAAATAAGGAAATGTGTTGTAGGCAACTTGCTACTAATGTATTGGTCGTAAAATAACATTAATAGCAATCAGTAGGTAACAAAGTCAAAATTAGTTGATAAAATATCAGTAATTTAGTCATTTTGATGTCCTTACATTTGTTTGCTTGATCTGGTGATAGTAAAAATATAAATTTCGCAGTACTTAATAATAAAAAAAAGTCGTAACTTTGTTAAATAATTCTACAACTGCTGTTTATACTATTTTGTTATTTAAATTGTGCAGTTACATGTTCGCTAAACATAACCTTATCAGTTCCTTAATTACATCCACGTTCCAATTGAATATTAAATTAAAACTTCATTATATATCTCATTTTAATTAAAACAATGTCTTCCTGATTGATTCTGTTATTATAAAACAATAAGAAGTATAATCATAGATATAATTGATATCATACTACGCATGCACAATAAGTGGAAAACCATACCAACATTCACGAGCCAAGGTGAGCGAGCCGCTTACTTGCCATCTGGTACTTACTAGTATTACCATACCAAAGGTTGCTTTTCCACGTCGTGACTAGCCTAGGACACTATTGTACATTGTTACGATTTATGAGCCAATTAAAACTTGAGGTACGTTTTGGGCTTTATTGATTTGCATGCAGATACGAGTTAGCCAACAGCTGTGAACCCGTGATAGATGAATAGAACGTGTTTCACCTCGTTAAATCGTTGTTGAATATATTATAAAATATATTCTAGAATTCATTCGAACCATTAAATTTTAGGTCACATTGTAATAAAGACTTAAAAAAACTAATCTGCTTTTTATACTTTTGAACACAAAGAAAATAAATATTTATGATTATTGTTAAATTCACCCAGTTCCACGTAAAACTTATCTTTTACATGGTGACAAATACATCTTATTAACATACTTTAAAATAGTAATACGTTTATTATATTGAAATAATTACAATCTGTTGCATTATAGCAACATTGTTCTTGAATAATCCTAAACGAATATACGAATAAAAAACAATTAAGCACCGGTAGGGTAAATAAGCAAATTTGTTTTAGCTAGATATTTCACGACTGTATTAGTGAACATAAAATACGTAATAGGTTTAAAACTTCTATGAATATGTACATACGAGTATAATAAAACAGCCACAGTAAAGATTCCAAAGTACCGAATAGTTTAATTAGCATACATGGCCTATCAGACAGATGATTAATTCATGTCGTGTCCACAGGTAACGGGGTGTTCAAAATTGAAGATTCAGTGCGTGTAGCGAGGCTCTGGGGCAAGCGAAAAAACCGGCCCGCCATGAACTACGACAAATTGTCCAGAAGCATCCGACAATACTACAAGAAAGGTATCATGAAGAAGACAGAGAGAAGTCAAAGGCTCGTGTATCAGTTCTGCCATCCGTACTGCTTGTAAATACTCTATTGATAGGTTTAGTTACTGTAAATAATTTATTGTAAATAAGGCAGTGAGAGCCGCGGTAATGCGGACGCAACGAGGGCTGGTCGTGTTTTGCGCTGTGAACGTAAAGCGCGACTCAGTCGCAGAGTTTGTCGACGGCCATATCTCGGTGTAGGCGAGTTAACGCCGCGAGATAAGGCGTTGTTTGTCACTCCTCCATAAAGTTCGGGAAAGGTAATTTTCTCTGGAATTTTATCGGACGGAGATTTCGCTGATTGCGTTAGACATTAAGTTCTTTTTTACCAGCGAATAGACAGCGAGCCGATCGGTCTGTAAGCCGAATAGGTTGATCGATCCGCAACGGTGTGTCGAAAGCTGGTAATGTTTATCCCATATATCTATGATATATTTCTCGTACGTTCTATGAACTTTTAGGTAAGCGAAATGTAAATATTTATAATCGAACATTGTATAGGATAAACTTAACATAAGTCGCATTAATCTTGCGCTTGTTTATAATAATTAGATGTAAAGAAAACATAAAAGTAAAAAAAAATATATAGCTGTATTGAAAGAATGTGAAATTAACGTAAATTTAATTTAACGATATGTAAGGAAACGCGTGCAATGTTTAATGTAATGCGCAGTAAATATTATTACGATGATTCTTCAACTTGCCTCTTCGATTCGACTTTCGCGTCGAAAGGTAAATTCGACAACTGACTATAGTATAGATACTCAACTTCGTATGTATTTAAGAGATTTGATGCTCGTGTCGAGTTTACGTCACTGTGCTTGCACGCAAAGGGAAGTATGCAATGTAGAATTAAATGTATTTTAATATGACAGTAGTCATTGAGATTAAGCTAATCGGGTTATGTAAAAATTTTGTGCCAAATAGATGTAGGCCTTTGAATTTATTCGGGACAAAATTATTTCTCGAATCGGCGTTCGTCGGTGTAAATGTATGCCTACTTATACGGTGATGGGATAGGTTAAGAGGTTATCTGTAAGAACGACGCAGTTAGCGTTCGAGTTGTATTATTTTTTTTAATGGACCAAACTAATTTAGATTGTACATCAATGTAAAGTGATGAGAGAAGGTGAGAATAAACAATGAACTTACTTAATATCGTGTTGTTTTATTTTAAACCTGTTACCGAGATGACTTCTACTTATATCTGTTACAATAACAGAAATTAAAATATCACGTCGCTACAATTAAAAACTAGAATTAGAATCTGAAATTGCTTAGAGATATAAAAACGTTTATATTATGTACAGTGACTTAGCTGGGCAAACAAATGCTTTGGGGCAAAAAATGAACTAGAGCCCCAGTTATTTATTTATTTGAAAACACCTACACTTACATTACAGGTTGCCCCAATTTATTAGTGTTGTCAAACAGTAATAGTTACATTATATATTATTACAATAGTGTCCTTAATTAAATATTATTTATTACATTGTACGTTAATTATCAGAAATTATCATGTGTTATTAAATTATCGATCTATCTATCAGCCCTTTGAAGTCCCACTACTGGAGCCCCAACTCAACCATTTAGAATGGTTTATTCCGTATTCGTAATGTCCCGAATACAATTTATACAAAGTCATGTTCCGTGGGGTCCATTGAGTCCTCTGGGGATCCCTGGAGCACTGCTCCGTCTAGCCCTTCAGTAGCTTTGCCACTGACTATGTAGGTCTCAAGTCGTTATCCTTTCCTATCGAATTAAACATTTTTGTAAATTAGTTCATATTTTGCGTGAAGGTTAAGAAAGGAAATTATAAAATAGGTGACCTGATGTTAAGTAATCGCAATGTAATGTATCTAATATCAAGGACACCAACAATAGCTTGGGATGCGATTGACCCCCTTTTCAAAAGACATCTTATTGGATACATAATGATACAACCATCTAATAAATATATCCATCTTAAGCAAAAGGATAAAGTAATGTATTGAGAAAATTAAAATCGTTTCGGAATATTGATTACATTCTTTGAACATAAACAGGTCCATCCATAATAATCTAAGCACGCAATTGTCATGCAAAACCGTCTTAAGTATGGTGTGCATAAGAGTTTTAACCAGTTGCATCATGTTGCGCAAATGTGACGTCACAGCTCACCCACCGAAATTCCACGAGTGAAAGTGCCTTTCAACTCGAGGGGGCATCGGCGAAGGAGGGAGGGGCGTCGCTTGTCATACGAAGATGATTGGATTCGCAATGACTGCTATATCTTATTCTTTTGAATATAAGAACAAAACTTAAATATGTATTATTAGGTTCAGTAATAAAATTGTATATTTTCTTTGGACTGTGTCTTGATAAATATTTTATATAAGACTCGACTTAAAGTTAGAAATACAATCTTAATATATATAAAGTACGTGTCACAGTGTCCACCATGGACTCCTAAATTACTTAACCTATTTTAATCAAATTTTACACACCGTGTACAGTTTGATCCAACTTAAAAGATAGGTTAGCTTACATCTCAATTTATAGTCGCAATATTTTATTGCAAATTATTTGTTTAATATCTTGAAAGGATTAGTTCCATGAGATTCTAACAGATGGCGGTGTAATTAATCGGCTGAATTGAGTACGTAAACCATAGTCACAGCAACGTGTGGCCGGGTCTGTTGGTTATACTGTTGCAGAACAACGTCTGCTGGGTCAACTAGTACTAGTATATATTTACATTGGATGTAGATTGACATTCCGAAGTTTGATATTATTATCAACATAGTCAACACGTGTTTCACCCTGAAACGGAGCATCATCAGAGTAAGTTGACTCTACGAGTGTTAGTGGACAAGTAACGCTAAATTCTATCTATGTGATGAAACTCATAGGAATGAATTACTGTATTTTTACAAGCTGAATGAAATGTTGCAAGTGAATTGTTAAGAAATTATCCTCGAGTTATTCAGCTGAAATTTTGTACACATACTTAATTCAGACATCGATCCTTGATTATATTAGTTACGTATCATTAAATCCAGTACAGCGGACAGCCCAAGATGGGTTCTTTTATAGGCACCCATAACATAGTTATCGTAAAGTTAAATGCGTGTACTACAGCTTGTTTATAAAAATGTTTTTAGTATGAAATTTCAAAGCATTACAGAGCACAGTTAAGTAAGCCTATAGCATATTCCACCACGCTGCTCCAGTGTTCATTGGTGGAGGGGTTAGTGGTTAACCCATGTATAGTAAACTATTAGGCTAAATGAATTCTTCCGACAGGACGACTGCTAAATGCTAAACGTTGCCTAAATTACTAAAGTGGCCAAGACGACACAAGCCGTCATTCATCTTGCTACTGACCAAGTCCGCAGTTACTTAACTGCAATAACTCAATAGAGTTATTTAAAACTAAATATTATCCTAAATGACCAGTATCGCGATTATAAAAATCGAAAAGAGACAAATTCCTTATCGATACCGAGAGCTACTTTAATTATTATATAATGTGTCAAGGTCCCGGAATTATTAACATTACTTAACAGTTAATAATCGGTCAAGTGCGAGTCGAGCTACGTGCATAAGGTTCTGCTTATCGAATATGAAACCTTTTTAGAGAATTCTGAACAAAGTTGCTAAAGGCATCAATGCTCTATCTCCTACCATTACAGAGTATATAAAGGACAAATAAACAAACAAACAAACGAACATAGAAACATTGATTTTTATATAATAACTGGCAGACTCGGCCACGCGTTGCTGTAACTAAGGTTTACATACTCAATTTAGCCGACTAAGTACCTTACACCGCCATCTATTAGAATCTTATGAAACTAATTCTTTGTAAGATATTAAACAAATAATTTGCAATAAAATAATATTGCGACTATAAATTGATAAATATGCTATCCATCTTCATAGTTGGATCAAACTAGACGCGGTGTGCAAAAGTTTATTAAAATCGGTTAAGAAATTTAGGAGTCCATCGCGGACAAACACCGTGACCCGTAATTTTTATATATTAAGATAGATAACGCATTCAACTTGGTAACGTCCCAAATATATTTTTAAAATATTTAAGGTAATAAGTAGTTAACAATAGACGCAGGTGTGTATAATATTATTCCTCAGTAAAAAGGGTATTGACCGAAAGTTAATGTAATACACCGACAGTTATATGGTATATTAGTCTGGTATAAATAAAAAATATTAATATATTAATATAGGTTATAAAAAATTTGTATATAATAATAATTTAAATAACAATTTCTAAGTAGATCGGTACTCATTTGATGGACCCCTTTTGGGTAAACGCCTATTACAAGAATTTCCAAATAGCTTTCTTTGTCGATAGCTAGTTAGTTCCAACCAAACAGGTGCTATATCGTCTGCCCACCTCGTATAAAAGTACCTTTAGTTAACTAGGCAGTTAGTTTAACTTTAACTTAAATCAATGGCAATTATAAAGTAATTAGCAGAACTGGCGAGCATCCTTTCGCCAAATAGTTAATGAATGATAACTTAATTAATTTAACCTTGTCTATTTTAATGATAATTTTTATTCACGAATATTATTTTTTAACACTTATTATCCTATTCCCGATGAAAACAAATCAAAATCGACAAAATCGTAAAATATGTCCATCCAATTTTGAGTTATAAATAGTGTAATTAGCATAGCATCTAATCGTGTCGCCCCATTGATTTCACTACTATACTATCGTTTCATATGTGACACAAATAAAGCTATTAGTAGGTATCTATGAATTTGGAGTAACTAAAGTAAATATTGAGCTCACTGCAGCTGCATAGTGACCTAAGAACAGTTCTTATAACAGAGTACTTTTGTTTCGCAAAACAAAATTGAGCAAATCTTACTTTCGTACGAACTGAGTTCATATATTATAATTATGTATGTGTATTACTCATCATAATTGATTAAAACGCCCTGTAGATTGTATAATTAGATAAATAGTTCGTCGAAATATTTTTCTTGAATACTATTTACATACTCATATTGGTGAGTATTCGGTTGAATAATAATCACTTACTAACACTCGTAGGACAAGTGTTATAAAAACGAAAAATATAAATGGAAACGGTAAAAATGGTGTTAAAAGATAGGTAATAGTTAATTTTAAATTGTATGTTAATGTTACGGATGTGGTAGCTCAAGGGGTGTCTTAGATAATAATTAAATACCTTACGAGTATAGGTTAGGTTAGGTTTGGTCATACTTCTTCTTCGATATTAAGTTACACTACAATGCTCTCAATTTGGAACCTAACTGGGATTAAACTACTTGGATTACTAAGTGAACATTGCTATTTACCATCAGACGAGACTAGTCAAGTATTGACTTAAATAGAAAATAACATAATAAACGTTAAAACCGTTTCTTTAATCTTTTATATGTAGCCCACGTAAAACGCCATCTACCCGTTTGTTGGAAGTGGTATTTTATACAGGTATTAAATTATTCTCAAAGTTAGGTATGGGTGGAGCCGAGTGGAGCCGCGCAAGCCGTACCAGTTGGCGACTGGTCAGGACTCACAATTTTGGAATGTAGCCGACCTTTAGCGGCGCCTGCTGCGTCACAAGACACGAAAATGACGCGGGTGAAACGCGTAATAAAAAAAATTAAACGACTCTCCAACTTAACGTTAGAATAAAATATATTCTAGTTTTTTATGTAAATGCCGACAAACGGGTAGAAGAGACGCCTGTTTATCATCACCGATGGAAGCTTAAGAAAGATATGTGGACAAAGATTACTACCTACTGGCTCTTAGGCCCCTGATACAAAAAAACTTGAGACTAAACTAGAGGGTAGCTAACTATCAGGAATTAATGGCCCATTACACGGCACAGGTCCCTTCTTATTGAATGAGAAGGCCTAGAATATATTCCAATACACTGCTCCAAGGCGGATTTGTGAAGGGGTTAGTGGTCAATCCAAGTGTCGGAAGTTTTCATGTCGCCCGAAAATCATAAACGATAACAACGGGGCTGACTTAACGTGCTCTCCGAAACATGGATGCGTAGTGGTCATTCATTTCGATACCAATAACAATTGTACTAAACGGGGCCGGCTTCTATTTCCTCTTATAATATTTCGGTCTGTCGGCATGGGATTTTATATCGAATACCAGTATGTTCATGAGATCAATTAATCAGTTGTTTTTTATTTTTGGCTAATAACACATTGTTTATCTGATATTGTGGCAATTATTATTGTCTTTAGATCTGAGATGGCATCAGTTCAATGTCCAACTGTGAGTTGGAAATAAAGCACCTTGGGAGTTTATTGCCGCTTCTTCTACCACTGCCACTCATCGTAGGGCTTTGCTAAAGCGATGGCGTAGTTGACTTTCGAAAAGTGTTTGTAAAAACCTACTTCGAATAAATGATTTGATTTGATTTGATTTGATTTGATTTGTCATTTATTGATTGATTAAAATCATTTTCTGAAGAGCGGGGTCCGCTCCTTTACTGACACACACTATTCATCCTGGATTAATGTCCTGATAGAAAGATGGCCCCTGAGACTTGAAGGGCCTCTTGTTATATCACGCAGCGAAGGTTTACTAATGGAGATAGTTCGTTTGGAAAATTAATGTACCAAGAATAGCTTCATCAATAAAAAAATCTTTGTGTTGAAATATAAGGAAAATAAATATTATAATAAATTAATCTAAATCGCTTTTTCTTATAACTTAAATATCAAATCAAAAGTCGAACCAAACACTGCGGCGGCGGAGGAAATTATTATTTAAGTGGATATTCAAATCAACATTCATTCGATATTCCTTAGCTCTGTGCGAATATTATTCATATTTATGTATCTATACATAACTTAAGCACATAATTATACATAAAACTAGCCACAGCAGACTTTATGCTGCAGGCATATGCTAATCACCTTCTTAAATTGAATGTGTACACGAATTTTGTTTTCCTTGGTACAACTACAACTACATTACTCAAAGTGGTCAATCCTTTCTTTCTAAACTTTCTTTCATTATTGTACCGTTTTTGTAACTCTCTGCATCTTCCAAAGGTTGACCATGAGAGAATTCTATTTAGCATTAATTTCATCTATTGTGACTTAGCGTTGAAACAATAAAAGATAATTCAATTAAATGTATAAATTAATTAAAATAACACATTTTCCATCAGATTAAACTGTGAATCTAAAACATTATCGAACACATATAAAGACAAAAACATACTTCAAAATCGATTCTATCGTTTAGGAGCTTTGTGACACACCCACGGACAGATTTATATATTTAAAGATATTACTAGACTACAGACTTAATTTTGTTGTTCAATAACGCATACAAACTTTTACCGTACAGTTTAAGTCGCTATATTTCAAAAACCCTTTTTTAGTGTTCCTCACACTCTTTATAAAATTCTATAAAGTTTCGTGTTCTTTTAACTGCTGGTGTAGGATAATATCTGATATCCAGCAACCTATAACATTTAAAAATTACATGTGGCTTGTGCCACTATTAATACTTAAAACCAATTCTTTTCAATCCAAAACCTTTCTTTGTTGGTGCTGCAATTAGTAGAATTGTCGGTTGTTGCTGTAATTGGAGCTTTTTAGACAAATTTTTAATTAGAAAATTTTTAAGACTTACAATATATATTTCTAACTACTATGTAATAATATTGTAACAATAATATTCTCTTAAGTGATTTTTCTCGGATTATTGATGTTTTTAGCATTATTAACATAAAGTCTAAGTTGAACCCAAGTCTATTCGACATTTCTACACTGTAGCTTCGATATAAATAAAAATACGCCATTGCGTACAATCTATTTTTAGCGACCTTTCTCGAGTTCGGGATCCCTCGACTTATTTATAACTTACGTGCGTATACCGAAACAGGATTATAGTACAATTTATATATAGCGTTAGCGTTGAGCGAAACGCTGCGCAGCTTTGTGACGTCACACTGACGTCATTGCCGATTGACATTTGACATTTCAATGGATCCTTCCTTTGTTGTTGCTGCGAGCTTTTACAAATAAATCGCCAAATATGCTAAGATTAACAGACCAAATATTGGAAAATATTATACAAATATGTAGCGTACAGTTTTATAATTTATCGCATTTGTATTAAGTGTCGCGTGTGTTAAGAAGTTGTGAGTTAAAAAATAAGTTGCATTTATTTTGTGGGGTTTTTACTTTGCGATGAAGCCTGGAAAGAGTGGTGATGTGAAGGAGGAGATTGTTGAAGTCCACACGTCTGGTAGATCGCCGTCTCCGAAGCAGAAAAGCAAGGAAAGGTCTCGAAGCCGCTCGGGATCGCGTAAACTTTCAAACGGTCACGCTACAGGGCCTGAACCTAGCGAATCTGCGCAATCAACTGAAGAAACCGGCGAAAAGACCAAAACACGTGATAATTGGATTAAATCTGAGCATGAATCCTTAGACATTGAGTTACCAATACATGATCAGATAAAGATTGGCATACTAGGTTTTGTTGAGAAAGAAATTAAGAAATCCGACAAAAATCCCTCTTTCGTGTTTTATTCTCACGATCCCAATGGCTTAGACGAGAAGCTTATGAAAACCTTATCAAGACCATCAAGTGGTCATAAGGAAAAACGGAGTCCTTCATATAAGAAAAAGAAAAGGCATTCTTCTAAACACCGAGATAGGGATCTGCATGACTTTGAAATACCAGGCTCTAGTTTAAGTGCTTTAGAAAAGGTAAGCGACTATTAGCAAACAAATTTAGCATCCAAAATGGCAGTTGTGATGAACAATATTTTCTTTTACAATAAATGTATGTCCTGAGTCCTTGAACAATTGTTTATTATTTTTAAAAGTACAATCCAAAATATATTACCACTGCAAATAAACCTGATTTATACCATAGCTTTTAATATTAAGGTCACCATGACCTTTTCATTGAACAATAGGATGGTATTAGATGCTATTTCTGGGTTAATTAGGTGAGCTAAAATTTCTTTAATATATGACATCTATAGTAAATTATTGCAGCAATCACAGAGGTTGATATGCATGGGTTGCAGTATTAATCGTTTGTGATCTCTTGTTCTTTTGAGAGTAAGTAAAATGTATTCTAGGTAATCCCAGTGTGTATTCTGTCTTTGAAAAACTTAATTACTATTATTACCAAGAAAACTTATGATAGTTCATACTGGGAACACTTGATATTCATTGTTATGAAACTTTTTATAAATTTCTTATTTATACCATTTTCTTATTCATTTCCATATTTTGAAATTACAAACTTCATTTTATTAAAATAACCTATATAACATGAAAGCACTTAGATTAGTTATGTACTATGTTATTAATATGTCTACTGAGTGAACTTAAATTTATTCAGTGGTAGACACAGTAAAGTAAAAATATCAAACAAATTCATTGACATAACATAACATATAAAAATAATTTATTGGACATCTTATAAATTACAGGTTGATGACTATCTTAAGGAATATAATAAGGATGAGGTAGTGACATTGAGTGGAGAGTTAGAGATTGAAGCAAATGACGTTGAGAATAATAATGGGAACTCCAAAGAACTCAGGCACAAACCACGGAAGACTCGTAGGAAACCAAGGGAAGAGAGACATGAGGGTAATGCTAACGGAAGAGACATTAGCCCTAAAGTTTTCAAAACTGGCAGTCGGAGTAAGAAGGAACAGAAACCTGGTAATTTTTTTTAAATTAGAACTAGTCAATTCTTAACTACAATCTCGCCTGATGAAGAGCGGTGATGTAGTCTTGGGTGGTAAAGCGCATTAACTTAGTAGAAGCCTATTTACTATTGACTTGAAGACACCCACATTATAAATGGGAATATGATATGTAATAAAATAATATAATTTGATGTGTTGTTTTAGTAAGGATCTCCATCCTGATTTATATAAAGTTGATATCTTGATACTTAATATTAGTCTCATTTGTTACTACTAATAAAGCCACCTAAAATAAAGTATAGAAATACAATAAAAAGTAAGTATCCCATTATTGCATTGGATGGATATGAATTTCATGTATCCATTTTTGAATTATTTCTTAATTTCTGTAAAGCTTGGCTTAGTAGTTGTCACCTTTTTGTTTAGGTTAGCTGCGGAACAACTTGTTGTGTTCTAGCTGAGGGTTTGGGAGGATGTACATTCTTTCTTTTTCTTTCTTGGCAATTGTGACCACTATCTTAAACCTAGTTAGTTCACTAGTTATATAAAACAATATAATTAGTGGATGACTTTTTCTCCCACATGTAATTTTTGTAACTACTCTTTAATTTACTTAAGGAATAACTGGTACATATACCACTAACTATTAAGTCCTTGGTGGAGTGGCATTTTGAGAATTAGCTTTGCTCTGAAAGTAAAATAATAAAAATGATTCTATGAATGTTATATTTGAATTAGATAAATAGTAGTGTCTTATTTGTGTATGTCACACATGGAGTGTTTGTGGGTAATTATTTAATGAGACTATTTTTTCTTAGCTCGACCTTCAGACCTATCAGCGATGCTGGAGAGTTTGGAATCAAATGTGCCATATCATGATCAGTACATAGACAATCCCTTTTCATCACCATCTCCGCTCACCTCTCCAAATGATGAGAGACTTGATCCGTTTGAAACTCGGAGACCAGAAAAGGTGTATCTGCAGGGAGGTGGAACTTTTCGTGCTGTATCAAGAGATAGGATATTAGAGTCACAACAGTCTAGAGATGGCGAGAAATACTTAAGGTATGTCGTAATTCTTTGATAGATCATATAAAATCCGGTCATATTTATAGACCATTTGGTCAGTCTTCAGGAAGTCAAGTCAATGTCATATTATTGAGATTCAGGAATCTGGTGGTACTTTTCAATATTGTGACATATTGCATGTTACATGTACTCTCTCTTCACTCTAATCACTCTTTTACAGGCGTCAAAAAAAAAACGATCTAGCGTCACCAAGATTGTTTTTGTTTTGTTTTTACTATTATTACGATTATGTTTTATTTATGCTCGTCGAAGGCTTGGCTTGATGACTGTATTTTTATTATAACAACCAAGCCAACGGTTTAACGTGCCCTCCGAAGCACGGAAACGTTCAAGGATTTTTCGCCATTAACGGTCACCCATCCAGGTACCGACGGCGCCGGCAGTTGTTTAACTCTGTCGATGCAAGAGCGCTTCACATCAACTCCTAGTTGGCTTACTGCTTGATAATGGCAAATATTAATTAATTCATATTAATTTCAGGTTAGGTGACCTAACGCCACTCGATGTGGCGTTGACAGTACAAAAGGCCTGGCGGAGTTGTGCACCGGCGTGCCACGGAGTACTCGGAGGCCTGTCCCTGATGCATCTCCTGCTGATAAGCTACTCGGACAGCCTGGACGCAGGCCACCTCTCCTTCCATGCCGTGGTCACCATGCCCTACGTGGCCACGTACTACTTCTTCTGTGTCATGTGTCTGGTGTCCGTTCTAGACAGGTAAGTTGGCGGTGAATGTGGTGATGACGTGCTGAAGTATTTCTTACAATCTGATCAGTGGTTTTTAAGTAATACGAAGTAATATTTATTTGCTCGCTGTTTTTTATATAATAATAGACATAATGAAGAATACCCAAATATCGAAGAAACGTCCCATACACAAGTTTTATGGTTAACCTTAGGCATATCTAATTAAGTTTTTATTAAGTTCTTTTGAGACATCACTTGGTAAAAAATACTACTTAAAAAATTTAAAAGAAGTATTAGTAAAGCTGTTTACTTGTAAGTGACGTCATCGTAGTCGCGACTCAATCCGCACTGTGTTTTTGGATAAACAAATAGTTATTTTTAAGTTATTTAAATGCAGAATTTTTTATACTCCATAACGTACAGAGATGTCTATAATACTTTATTTTTAACACTTTCAAATATCGAATTAATTATTATTTATTTATTTATTTCAGGTTAGATATTACAAGCATCGATCTG
>DWJN01000175.1:0-29158 GCA_018248895.1 Carystus phorcus
AAGAACCGCCATATACATACATACATATAATCACGCCTTTTTCCCTTTGGGGTAGGCAGAGACCACTTCCTTCCATTTGCTACCATTCTGACATACTTCTCTCGCTTCCTCAACCTGCTCGCCGGTTGAGGAAGCTTCTCACCTGACCCATAGGAACCGCTATATCATACGGATAATTATCAATAAATTTCCCAAGTGTTAAATATAAGTGTTCAAACCCGTGTACTCGAACATTTGTTCGTGTTATAATGATCGACATGCGATCCCCTGAAACATTGTCGCCATCTTCCAGAGAGCTGAGGATAATGTGACGAGTAGCTCAGCGGCGTAGGTAATTACCGAGTGATTCAGCAGTGCTTTGTTCCGCAGGATCCGCGAACAAACTTGTTTTAATTAATTTCGTGTCTCGAACAAGCCTCTAGCTGATTGTTATCTACTTAGTTGCTGTTAGCTCCGGACGCCCAATAATGAAGCAACATATTGTTCTATGAGTTGCGAAAGGACCTAGTTGGAGAAACAATGAAGAAATTTAACGACCTGTTGACTAGTGACATTTCAATAATGTTTTAATAATTCTAAGTTCTAAGTTTAATGTGATTTTATGTCAACAAATAATAAAATGTGTCTAAATGGTCGGTAGTTATATTTTAATTAGATTTATGCGTTTAATGTTTATTGGACTTTGTCTTATTCATATTTGAAAATATCAAGCAAATTACAATCCCCTAATTTTAGAAATAATTTTTATTTTATTCAATTTAAATTGTAACAATTGTTAGTAAATTCGTGAAATGAAATACATTGACTATTTTTACGCATATTTATTTATTGAATAATTACATCCCAAAATATTACTAAAGATTTCATTTGCTACAAAGTAGTTACACTATCGAAGCCATTTCATTAAGTATAATCACGCGCAATGAAATGTATACGTCGTTGTTTCTGATTATATATTAGAAACATATATTTAATGCTAACATTTGTGTAAGAAATGTTAACTGCGATTTTAGTTTTTATAGGGATAAGTAATATCTTGTAGCCGACTTAACTAGTTCTACTGCTTTTACTGTTCCAACTCTCACCGGTTAAACAACAATCATAGCTTTGCAGAATTTGTAACCGACTTAATACACTTTACAATAAGTTGAAAACTTTGTTTTTCTATATTGATTTAGCATTGTGATGTTGCCCTATAAATACTGTAAGGCTTTTAATAATAGCAGGATTTGGTAGATTTTATCCTGATAAATAAAAAATATATTTTCTATCGGATCGAATTATAACTCTAAAACATTTTGGGGTCACTTAAATATGCTAAAAATTCATCCATATCGGATCACCTAGGAGTAGTTCAATGGCATAGGCATGAATCAAAGAAACACATAATATAAAGATATCCAGAATTCAATAACACTCTACTCATTAAGCTTCAACCTCAAAAGCGTCTTGCTGACTCCTACTGAAGCTAAATGACTCAGCACCTTAAAATGCGTTTATTAAAAAAAAATTCACTACCTCTTCCAAAGGGTTTGCTTCGTAGATCCGCATTAATTTCGCCATGTCATCGCGTATTTTAATTATATACAATGATTAATTATATGTAACGAGCAAAGAAAGGCAGAGGGGGTGATCGCTGATTGATGAGTCTCCTTATTCTTGCGTCTTAGCTTACTTATTGTCTTATGATATTATAATATTAATTGTGACTTTTATCGCCATATTTCGTTTCATTGTTACCCGTGTAGACTATCTAATTTGATTTATTCGACGCTGAGTCACTACGCTTATTAATTTAAAGTTAGCGAAGACAATGGTGTTGCTCACTTCGGGCTGAATCATTCTTGATAACCTTATTTGTAATTACCCTTTGGAGTTTTTAATTCTGCTCTTAATTTTCGATTAAGATTGTTATTTGAAAGATTTAAGGTCTGCGATTTTCTTGTTTCGAATTATTATGCCCATGAAAAAATAATGAACATAATATATTGTGTTTACATTCCGTTCTTATATACATATATTTAAGGTCACTAATCAGACGGTTCCAGAACGCGTGTATATGTCGTTCAAACTCAACCAGTACTTTAATATCTGCATTTATTTGAGTACAAAGTTGTAAAGACATGGCTTATCTACGTCTAAACACAATGAGCCATCTGTTGGAGCTTGTCGACTGACGGTATCCATGACCTATTGACAGAAATACATTCGAATGCTATCTATGTAAAGGACAACGACTACACTGAGACAAACAAGTCGTGTTAAATGGGAATTAAACTTGTTTGGGTGAAACTTTAATTTTGTTATTGTAATAATTTTTTTATATGTGGATGTTTGCTTTTGTATATTTTTGGAAATTATTCAAATTATCGTGCATCAGTTGTTTTTATATACAATGATTTATTTATGATTTAAACAAGTTTTAATTTATTGGGTATTTCGGGAAGTTTTGAAATTATCTTAACATGTTTCTTGCTTCAATTACTATACGGCTCTTGGAAATTTTTAGAGTGTATGATTCGGTTCAACATCACTACATAGTATAAAACAAAGTAGCTTTCTCTGCCCTATATCCCTATGTATGCTTAAATCTTTAAAACTACGCAACAGATTTTGATGCGGATTTTTTTAATAGATATAGTGATTAAAGAGGAAATTTTATATATATAATACGTTCACAGATTTTCTGTAGTGTATTTAGTATCAGCATTGCACCCGTGCGAAGCCGGGACGGGTCGCTAGTCTATTATAAAAAGACGCAAGACTGACAAAAGAGTAAATGTTATATTATGTATTTAAATATCAATAAACGAAATATAGATTACTTATATAGATCTATGATGTATATGTCATCATGATTGTATGTATATGTCATCCAATTTAAAATAGCGTACTCATATTATAAAAGGAATATATACATTTCATTTTGAACCAAGAAATTGTAAGTTTTTATTTGAATTGCGGAAATGTTTCAATACTATTAGTTAAAGTAGTTAATAAAATGGCCAGTTGGAATTTATTTGTCGACGCAAATAGAATATTGAGAGTGCTAACTCGATATTTATTATTAAACTATCTGTTACATTCTAAATTTACATCAGTGTGATCCGAGAGTTAGCGCATTTCCTGCGAATACTATTTTGTCGGTTCTAACAATTTATGCGCATTCGTTTAGTGTTTCAAATTTTGGCCAAAACCCTGAGCTATTGTGACATCATCTCAATATCAAATTACTTGCGAAATCACGAAGAAAACGTTTCAATGTTTAAAATATTTACTTGTTATTGTATAAACTTTGGTAAATTTTCAGATGAGAATTAGATATTAGTCAGAACATGAAGTTTATCTTTTTATTAAAATTGTTAATATTGCTTATTTGGATCGAATATGACTTACAGGATTTCCCATGTCGTTTGGAGTTACTCGTGGTTTATCTAATCTTCTGAGGCCGGGATATTTGCACATTGATAACAGTGTGGCAAGTGACCTATAAAAATGGCACTTTAAAGTTGTAAGTTGTATTACGAAACGAATATATTGCAAAAAAATTATCGTGGTATAACTTTTCAATGTATTAATATAACCTGCGAAAATATGATATAATATAGTAACTATAAGTCGGCAAACAGAGTGCAGTTTTGTTTAAAGTGAATGTTCTAAATTTAATTCAAATATTGTTTAGTTATTGGTAACAAAATATTATCATCCTTTAATATTAACACATTTGTATATGGTTTATATTAGATGCAATAATAAAAATACAAGCAAAACGTAACAGTAAAAAATCCTTGCGTACATAATATAAGTAATACAGTACATATTTCGAAATAGTAGCAAATATCGGTTTTCAAGCGGCTCTGAAGCATGTTCCCGTTTCGAATCGTGCAAATAATACAAACTCAATATAAACAGCCGTTTACCCCGCGTTCCACCGGAGGGTGTCGTCCAAATTGGCAACGGTTCGTAAGGGTCCTTCCCATACGTTAAATACGCAATTGGAACTCGCTACAATCACCTAAATGAGCTCCCGTCAATGCAATCAATTACGCATCTTTTTGAAGCTTATGTGCTAGGGTGCTATAAGTTCACTGGGTCACTTCGTTTATTACTACGCTCAGTCACAGATAATAGGAACGCTAAAGTGTTTAAACTTTACAGAGTTCTGTTAAAACTTATTATACACTAGTAGACCCGGCCACGCGTTGCTGCGACTAAGGTTTATATATGTAGTTATTATTAGATATTACCTTATACCGCCATCTATTAAAATCTTATGGAACTAATTCTTTGTGAGATATTTTGTGACCTATCCAATCTTTCAAGTTGGATTAAACTGCACACGGTGTGCAAAATTTGATTAAAATCGGTTAAGTAGTTTAGGCGTCCATCGCGGACAAACACCGTGACACGTAATTTATATATATTAAGATGTAGGTATGTGTAAACCGGTGTGTTATTAACACTAAATTACCTCTTAATTTCAGTTAACACTAACATATTCATGAAATGTTGAATAACAAATTGTTCCTTTGTCGAATTATTTCGTCCCTGACTTGTTTCTGCTACCTCTCATCGAAGTGAACAATGCGTGACCTGCGCCCGCGCACTTGTACGCTTCGTTACCTGTTTATGAATACTTATTTAAACTTGGAACAATGAGGTTTCATGAAAAAATTTAATTTTACTGCTCTAACCTTTTTTTGTTAGATATTATTTTCACGCACACTATTTAAATCCATATTGACTAAGGCATTTATGGTCTGTACGAGGTTAATTCTTATAAACCATTTTATTTTGGTACTGTAAGTAAATCATATGTATATTAATTTTATTTGCGACTTCAAAAGCGCTTCACTAACTTTGGCGAGACCTAAGTAAGGTTATTGAAAGTTTTTATGTTAAAAAAGTCACACAATGACCGCCTAATTGTAGCCCAAATTTCAATTTAATTGAATTTTGTATTCATTTAAAGCGGTTCTAGCTCGATTTGTCGTTCGATTAAACTACTTTGCGTTGGTTACAATTAGACTGACATGAAGATAATTCTGATGCAGTCATTTCGTTATGCTTTTGTTCACACGAATATTGTGTTTCTTACTTTTCCTCAGTGAATTATCTTGTACCGATTAGAATAATAATAGCAGTTATAGGCGTCAGGCAGTCTGGAGGGGAAGTAAATCGGCAGGGGAGCCTGATGCGTCGCTCGTTAGCTTCACAAACATTATATAAATTATTTTTATCTGCCAATTTACCCCAATCGACTGTGTTGATGCGGTGACAGCTATCATTTATTGTTGCTGTGACTGAAAAATCACCTATTGTTGGTCGATGCCGCACGTACGACATAAATAAAAATATTTAATGTAATTATTAAAATACTATTTTAAAAATTCACTAACAACAAATGTATAAAACATGTAACGGCAGTGTTTTTACAAATATCCTATAAGTAATGTTCTATTTTACCACACGCAAATGTTTATTACGCAATTATTTTGTAGACGCAATAACCACTTATTAGATGCTTGAGAAATCAGAACGGTAAATATTTGAACATTTTTTTTTGTTTAAAAACTGCTAATTAGTTTGAAATGAATTATAAATTAATAAAAAGTTAAAATGATGTAGTAAAACGGACCCAGGGAGTTCCGGTGTGTAGCGGCCGGCGCCCCGAGCCATATCTCCGGCAACACACAAAGCGGTCTCTTATCGTCGCGTTTCGATGAATTAGCATAACTCTCATTTACATGTACCAACGCATTATTTACGAGCGGGAGATGACGGATTTTCTTCCGCTCTCTCTACACAGTCCCGAAAGCAATAGCAACGTTTTATTAATGAAAATCGGATATATTTCAGCCCGCGACTTTAATTTTAGATATAATTTATAACCTAGTTTATAACTTACGAATTCAGTAAAACTGTTCAATAAAGAAGCATGTCCCAGGTTCTAGGCCGAGACAGATATTTATATGACAACTTTTTTTTTGTTATCGGATCGTCGATGTCGGTGCTTTAGATCGAAACAATTCAATTTGATTGAAATATTAATAATTTTGAAATAGCGTATAAATTTAGGTTCCAAAAAACTTTCGTTCTAGTATTCTGCTGCACTGAAATAAAACATGGGCGATAGGTATTTATAACACGAACTGTTTGTTCCACACAACATAGTTGCAATTTAGTCTAATATCCTGCGAGAGAGCGGGCATTGAACTCTTTCTTGCGCTTCGTTAAACACACATTACGCCGTATCTTTATATTTAAGTTTTATACTAAAATATTAATTAAAATCTAAACGATAAAGACAGAGGTTGAACAAAAAACGTATCTCGATAAGCAAATTTTACTTTTAAATTGTAGCGTATTTTACATTTTTAGATAGTGGTCCAAAGTACAGAATTTTTAAACAGCTGGAAGGCTCTATATACGGTTTAGTCACTGACGTATAATGATAATTAATTCCTAAAGATTATATCCTTTGATTCTACGTTGGATTTTAGGATACCTTTGACAAATTCGAGGGATGGTAGATCAGTACATTATGTATTATATTGTCATCTAATCATTCTAAACCTAAGGTATCAGTATTATCTATCCATCGCCTTTTAGATTTCCCCAGAAGTTAAGCTCCCCTAACTTGATCCGTCTTTGAAAAAAACATGTTTGTTATATGGGATCCCCTCATTTGTTTTTAATATGTGAATTGGTTCTTATAAAAACTAAAAACAAAAAAATCGTATTTACTACTGCGGTTGAAGTGATTATATAATAGACGGACAGACGAAGCAGTCTCAATAGAATCAACGATTCGTGAAATGATTGTGACATAATTTCACCCAAGCAACTTAAACATTAAAATATCTGTAAAACCGAACTGCATCCGTAAAATATAATTAGGAATCTGAAAGGCCTAATGGCTGGAATAAAAGAGTCCTTCGCAAACTGTCTACTCATCGCGTAATGTTTTAATGCGCTCTAAAATTAGGGAGCACTGATAAAATGGGAAGCGAGTCTTAAATTACTCACTTACAGAGTAGTTATCCGAAAGAGCTTTTAAATCATTCACAAAACACTAATGGACGTGGGGTGAGGGGGGCAGATGTAGTCCCCGGCGAGCAATGAAATGAAATGGAGATATAACAATATAAAGGTGTGTGTCTGAATTACCGTGGATTGCAGTTCGACAGACTTCTGTCGCGGTGTTACGATACGGATAAGGAATTTGGTTTAACGCAACTATTTATTCATCTACCGAAGGGAAATAATGTTAAACTTTTTTTACAAAACAATTTTATAATCGTATTTCAGAAATAATAACCTGTCCTTTGCGCTATAAACAAGGGATACATTAACAAATTGTTCATCTATCAAAATCGATAAAATAATGTTAGTGGGTATTCATTAAAGAATAAATTTTTCAAGTTTTTTAAATCAAAAATATTATTATTTTAATCGCTTTAAGAAGTAAACTAAAATATTTTTATCTTTTATTCTTCTATTCGAATTTCAATTTGTTATATGGCGGAAACAAATCCAGTTGTAATGATTTTTAAATAATTATATAATAGTGTTATACCAAGACGTTTTTGCCTATTACCTAGTGAAAGACAAAATATATGGAAAAAACAAAAAAAAACATTTGTTTTCATCGATGTAATAACACAAAGCCCTATATCCCATTCATAATACACTGTTGTACACTTAGACTATACTTACATTTGAAACTACTGGATATTCATTAAAATAACTTCTTAGTATTTAAATCACTACATTTAGTAATATGCGTTCCTTGAAAACCATGATGCAATATATGCTTCAATATTTACATTTTGAACAAACTGGAGCGCAGCTCTTTAGGGCTGCCATGCTAGAAATAATATCAAGGACATGTCTGCCAAACGTCCCATTTAGAATATACAATGATGTCATCGTTTTAATTTCCTTACCACATCATTTGACTCAGTCATTTCTTATAATATTAAGCTATAAATCTACGTTTAACACGTGTTAAATTGGACACTGCTAAATAAAAACAAAACAGTCTTACAGTTTTGTTAGTAGCGGTGATCGCCTACATTTGCGGTGGTTTCTGACTCTGACATTTATGATTAGTGCAGGCAATCCAATGTGGGAATTACATTACAATATTTTTATATGTTCAATACAAATGCATACTTATAAAGCGCGTTAAAACTTAAAAAACGTCTAAAAACTCATTATGTACAAATATTTTTAAAATATGTAAAAACGTATATACCTATCAAAGCTAAAACGTATTAACATTTAAATTATTAAATTTTCTTTTTTAGCGGGCAACGAAACAGTAATGTCTTTAGCATTGCTCATTTCCACGGGCGTTGGTGATCACTTATTCTTCTCGTTTCTCAGCTATTTGAAAAAAGTGGAACATAAGGAATCGTCTCGCGAAACACACAAGCCTGGCAAACGTAGTTCTAGGGAACTGTTGCAGGAATAATAAATGTCGAGGGGTCTGTGAGGGGAGACCGAGTGCCATTATTATCGGCGGCAATTTAATTAGATCCCCTGCCCTATTACCACTGATTCGTTTTATAATGCCGCTCTAATATCCCACCGGCGACTGCAATCAACTCTTGTTTGTTGGAGAAAATTTAATACGACAATTCTAATAACGGTTATTGAAAACTAATCATGCCGCTCCGTGCATTTAATGACCTCACTACACGGTAATCATAGTATGAATTACATACCAGTAGATTCGTATAAATCTTACGTGTTATGTATTCTGTGTAATCAAACCGGGCAGTTATTATTTTGTTTGCTTCGTTGTCTATATTTAAATAACGAACGAGTAATGTAATAAAAAGAAGTTTTGACTGACTGACTCATATAAAAACCCTTGGAGTTACAATGCTGAAATTTTTCACACTGATCTTTGTATAAGTTTTTTAAGTGTTAAGGCTGGATTTTTCAAAATTAAATAGGTGGCTTGGATTTGAGAGGGCTTTTTTGCACCTTGATGCTGTTTCATTTCAGTTATTTATTATATACTAGAGACCCGTTCTCGCTTCTATTAAGTTAAACTATGGCAATTTACATAAATCCAATAAAGATGCCATTCATTTATTTTAGGCGTTTTACAAATATTAAGTTTACCGCAATTTATCCATATTCCGCGGGAACTAATCCAAAAATATCCTGGCTACAACGTTTCAGTTTCATTATCAGTATACATAGATTTGAAATTTGGCAAGCAGGTTCGCGTAGGTCACTAAAAATCATTTTCAAGGTTCTTTAATTTTTAAGTCCCTGTGTAATGGGGATTAATCAATGAATAAAAATGAGTTTTATAATTTGACAAATGGTTAGTTCGAATCACCACTGAAGTAATAATTGTTTTCAGAACATTATTAATGGTCACGGAATGAAAAATAAGAAGGATTTATGTGTTGCCATATTTCAGCAATGAAACTGACAAATTCCAACGCACGTGAACAAAGCCGTGAATAGTTATTTGCTTGTAATTTCATATACAAAGTAACACAGACATCGGTACGAAATCACGATCGCCGCAATCTGATCCCAAACTAAAATTCAGTTAAAAACCATAAAATTACTTTCTGAACGACGGAATTTGATCACTCAGTGCAATCACCCGCGCCGATAGGCTTCCGGCTCATCGATATTCGTAACGAATCGTCGAAATTCAATAATTATCCCGAACACGACTTCATTCATGAAAAAAGCCTATAAAAAGGTGTGAATGGAGAGAGGAAATTCGTCAGAGGCGATCTGCGGGCAGTTTTTGTAGTCGATCGAGTCGTCGGGACAGCGGCCCGTAGTCTATGCTTCGGTTCGAGTAGTAGATAAGATTCAAAGTGGGCAGGCGGTAATCAGTGCACGACTAAACCGGTTGAATGGAGCTGCGATCGACTCGACGACTCCACGTTCATTCATCGAGGCGAGATGCCGTCACGCGAACTCGCCACGCGCCACCCGCCTCCACTTGTGCACTACACTGCGATCCGATCGCTTCATTATTGTGACTCGCTAATCATTCGCAATTAACCACGTCATGCCGTCACACCCGACCATCGTTAACAGCTCTTCACACAACAATGTATCTTTCGACACGTTTTTAACAAGCCATCGTAACTTTTATCTGTATAAGTAGTAAATTATTGACTCTCTTATGATTATGTTGACCGATCATATTTACGCAATATTTTGTTATTTCACGATGTTGTTTAAGCAAACCAGATGCATGACGGTCTGCTGACGATAAAATAGCATCTGTAGCTAGTAACATCACGCTTCAAACGAGATTGACGTTCTTTCAAATCCATTGAATTCATAAAGTAATGACGGAAGATTCGTTATGGTTTATTTTCTAAAGCTTTGATCTGTATAAACAGGCCAAATCAAAGTGTAGGAAATGTGTTAGTTGTATTTTTATGAGCAGTCGTATTAAATTTATAGATGTAGTTTTGTATATCTATTGGCGCCCACGCTTCGTTTCCCCGCTACTAATACGCCGGAACACAGTAAAACAAATATAAAGCAAGGACACTTGTCTAATCCAATAACAAATATCAAGCGACGCTGATTTATCTACACTTTATCTACTTCAATTAACTAAATCATACTTATTATAACACTCATACTCGTCACGTGCCATTAACTGAAGTAATTGTTTGATGCAAGTCATCTATAGCAAATTATTTTCTTTTAAAGCAATAATATTTTCTCTTAAAAGGACCTATGAAAGTCAAACTCCACAACAAACTATAATTTGAAAATGATTGAAAAATAATTATAATAATGACAGAACATGTTGAAAATTTATTCACGTAATTTCTCATTAATGATATTACCTACCGTAATTACACTAAATGATTAATATTATGCATATGGAGCTCATTTCATGTCAAGTAAGGAACAAATTGTATTAATTGTTGCTTAAAAAAAACTACTCGACTGACGGTTGACAGCTAACCCCTCTGTCAGTGTACCAGAGACAATGTGAAGTAAATAAATAAATATAAACACAACAATTTATTATACTAATTGATTTAGTAACTCGTAAATGGATTCCGTCATGATGTCAATATTTAAAGCTTATCATAATAAATGACAATAAATGTGTCTTGATTCGATTCCCCGGGTACAATATTTATGGGTCAGTCAGATTTTTGTTCGTTTGTTGACTTTTTTTCTGACGTCTCATTTGTTTATGGTTTATGCCACTATTATTTATTATTATCAACATATATATTACTAGTTACGTTGAAACTACAATACTAAAGTCTCCTGTTTTGTTTTTATATAGGTTTCCACGGCACATAAATAAACATCGTCGGATGCCAACCGCGGTGTTATGGCATCCTTGACCCGATATTAATTTTACGCTCATTTTCACCTCCCTCACTGTTATGCACCTGCGCAAATCATTCTGTTGTAACAAATTTTTGAAGAATATTTATTTTAGCTTGTAACTGTTCGTCAGCGTTTTCCCGCATTGCTTATTGCAATTAATTTTTTTTTTTAAATATTGTTCTCTGGTTTTGTCTTCCATAGTCAATTTATTCTATTACAACTATTTATTATGCATCTACTACTTTTGAACAATTGTATGTTTTTTTATGTTAGACTTTTTACATCTCACTAATTCCCAGGGTTAACTGGTAGAAAAGTGCGCTGAGATTTTTAAGTCAGCCGATAGTACTACTCAGTGTTAAGTTGTAACAATAATTAAATAGTTAATGCACAGAGATACATAAGACCTCCCGAGGGAGGTATATCACTATTTGTATAGATTCGTCCGTTCGTCAGCCTTAGAAGATATATTAGGGAGATATAAATTATAAAATTTGGTCGATCCTGGATCTTAGACATCCTTGTCAAAGCTGTAGTCTGCTTACCTCTTCGAAAAACTTACGAAGAATCCTATTTTCTTGTATCATTATTGATAATTTTCATTTAGCAATCATCTTCTATTTTAATTCACTGATGAATTATTGATGACAGTATGTCTGTCCTATAATCATTTGTTAACTTTTTCACTATTTCTAAATTCGTGGCCATTGACTTCAATTTCTTTGTTCGTTTTAGTACCACAAGATGAAGTAACAAAAAATATTGATAATGCGAAATAAATATTTATTTAACTCAGGTGATACCACAAGTAACAAATATATAAATCAACGGTTGTGTTCAGCGATTGCTATTTTCTTACGGTATTTGATGCAGAAAACAAATGTAATACAACTATAAAGATTGTAATCTGTACTCAAATGTTGTTTCAAGATCAAATGCATAGTAACGGATACCAGTTTAGTGGCCTACTTTTTGTTTATTGTTTTTATCTTGCATGTTCAAATTTTGAAGCAATAACGTTAAAATTAACGTTCTTATACAAACAAGTAACTATCAATGAAACTCATAGCGCATTTATAACTATTTCTCGATAGTAACTATTTGAAAGAAATTCTATAAAATAGTAAATATAATAAAAAACGAAGTGCAGATAACCTAACCTTATTTAAACTGACCTGACCTCAACCAATTCATATTTTATTATTTACGAGTATGGAATATTATAATAATGGTGAAAGTTACGATCGTTTAAAACTCTTTATTGACGCTGAACAATCTAAACATCCGTGGCCCGTAGATGTCGCGCCGAGTCGCTCTGTCGTTTTTATTGTCAAGCGAGTGTTATGACAAACCGGGAATGCGCGGGAAGGCAGGAATGCGGCCTACCTGCGCGGGATTGGGACCACCGCTAATCAATTTAGGTTTATTATTATACCAATAACGTTTCATTACGATCCTTACTAGAAACACTTCTGTTAATTTGTGTATGAAGTGTGTTTTATTACGTACTATGTAGTACCGCGTGTGGTCCGTTCGAATTATTGTTTATATTATTCGAAATACAAAAGGAATTGTTTTTTTTTAATATGTTATCTTTGTCTAATATTTATGATTGTGACTGCATTATTAGAAAATAAATCAACACGTAAAACGATTTTGTTGCGCTAATAAACATTTTTTCGTGCATTTTTTGTACTGGAATATAATATTGTTTAGGTTATATTCTTCGTGGCTGACATAAATAGCGATGTAAAAGTGTATATAAAAGACGTATAAAATTGTCTGTGTGTGTAGTTTAGGTGCTACAAAAAGCACGAAGCGTTCATGATTATGACAGGTACTCGATCCCTTTCCTATCTCGCGACGACGCCGCGACGTCCAACTTTGGTTAACGTCTGATCTCTGACAGTTGACAGCGATTTCGATTCTGACCTGTCCATAGAATATATTAACAGACAGTTAAGATATATATTTTATTATATTGATCACACTCAAACCGGACACTAAATCACCGCTGGTCATTTTTCGTTGCTTGATACGACGTATCCCTTTAATCTTTCAATGTTTATATATCTGAGTTTCCGTTACGTTTGCTCTATAACTCGAAAAATATGAAATTAATTATTTTGAAAGTCAATTTGAAAGCAAGTAAACTTGTTTTAAAAATACATATATACTTCAGAATTAAAATCATAGATACAATTCCGGATGTTTCACCTTATGTTATGTTGATTTTTGAAGTGAAACGTGCTTTGTATAAGGAGAAAGTTCAAATACAGGTGCAGAATAACATAACCTAAACACTTACGATACGAATACTTATACATGGACTTTCGTTGTCAAAATGTCATAGAGTATTTGCTAAGTACAATTTGAGCGTAACTTTAGTGAAAAAGTATAACCTCTAATGTTAGCTTTAACAGTAATCATATTGTAATATAAATAATCTTTAATTCTTAACTATAAGTTTATGGAAACATCATTTCATCACATTTCGTTTTAGTTTCAAATTTTACGTCTGTGTAATTCTGTTTTATTCTGGCCCGTTTTTTTTCTATACAAGTAAATGCTTGACTACAATCCCACCTGATGGTAAGCGGTGATGTCTTCAGTGGTTAAACGCATCAACTTAGAAAAAGCCTATTAAATTTTTACATGAAGACCTACATTGTAATTGAATGGAAACGCTGATGCAGCAAATTGTAATTATCGTATACATATTTATTAAGCCAGTATTTACAGAAAATAAATAATTACATTGTAATTAGTTTTTAATACCAGAACATTAGAGTCAAGAAAGGAAAAATATGATCCTAACGTTTAGGTACCTAATAACAATGTTTAACAATAGCTTAACTTTCAGAAAATAGGCGTTGGTTGTAATTACTATGTATAATATGTATATTCAATCCTGTTATAATTTTATTATAATACACACAGATGTGCAATAATTAAGCGTGTTATCTATGCCCATGTAACTTCCGTATTTGATTTGCTCTCTGAGCGAGAGGACAAGTACTATGGCACATAAAGTATATTTTAAACTATGAGTAAGCATTATCAAGTCATATTTTAAAATAGAAACGCGTACTTGAATACGTATTAAATTAATTAATACTTACCGCTATTATGTCATTAATCCTCATAAAGAACTCGGAGTATCGCCCACTTAAATATACCTCATAACTTATCTAGCCATTTTTTAATTTTGTTTTACCACGACATCTTTTCATATAATAATATTAGGTTAAGATGTAATTTTGTAATGTCCGCATGTGGGTCGTATTTACAAGGTTTAAACAATTATAAGGTTGTCCTTCGTCTTAAACTTAAAGGTTAAAGTTAACAAGATTTAACAAAGATGAGATGTTAAATACTAGTTGTTGCCCGCGGCATTGCCCCTAGAAGAGTGGTTTCACTAGACGAATTTCTTAAATATTTTTTACTATTCGGGAGTTTAGTACCGGAGCCATAAAGAATTAAGAATTCCCTTCGTTAATAGATATTTAACTACTGTTATTGGACCGAGTTTGATACAGAGAATGAACTAACTATTCGCCGTAACTATCCCACAGAACCATATTTTTTTCCAAGATAAAAAATCTGTGCGCTATTCCGAATCATAATCTGTCTATGTCCTGAATATTATCCAAATCTGTTCAGCCGTTATGGTGTGATCGAGCAACCAACGTTTATTCCATCGGGGATTGTGTCAAAGTAGACTAATACTAACTTGACAACAGACACCCATCCAAACTTTTGAATTGGTAATATTATTAAGATATAGAACTAAAAGTTAACGTTTTTAAAATTCGAACAATTTCAAATATAACTGTCTGATGAACACGTTGTATAGTAACTATTATTATTAGATCTAATTGGGGTGCCAAATAAAAGCGGGCACGGCGACAATGTAAGCGGAGTGCAACTGCCTGTCAAAATTAAAACGTCTGTCGTTATGCGTTACATGAAAATATTATCCCGTCCGATTTAATAATAGACGATTCAAATACTTGTCAGTAACGATGACGTTTATAAAACCGTTCCAGGCGCGTATCGTCCGCTTACTTTAATAAAAGTTAAATTAATCTTTGCGTTCAGTGTATTTTCATATTATCTTATGAGTATAGACTATTATTTAACATTAGCAGTATGACTACAATAGTAATTTACCTTCCTGGAGTCATTCTATAATAGGCATAGATTGTATCTATACTAAATATGTGAAGGCAACTTCCTTAAAAAATAATATAAGGTTTAAGCTTTACGTATTAATTCATTGATAACACCCGCACCAAATTATTCAGTATATACTTTCTTCGAGAGGTTGTATTTCGATTGGTATTAAAAAAATTAACACACACCTGCGAAGAAGTAATAAAAACAAGGTCAAGCAACTATTTAAATTATAATTTTCTCTCACTCCATGCCTTATTCTCCTGGCCTATGTTTCGAAGTTAATAGGGCTATTTCCCCGGGTCTGACATTACTTAAGGATGTCTAAAGCCTACTCCACCACGCTGGTCCAGTGCGGATGAGTGGAGGTCTAACTGACAGTTATACATAGTGAAAAATTAAATATAATATATGTAACAAACTAATCGAGTCCATGGATATCAGAAACCCCTCCATTAGATGGTTGACAAGGTTGATCGGTTGCTTATATTGTATTATACTTACACAAAATGACGCATGTTAGTGGCAAAATTTAATAACGTCCTAGATAAAGCAGACGCATTCAGCCCAGAAAAAACAGGTGATTCTCTCTCTACAAAATTGAAGGATGAATAATTCTTAGGAAAGAGTATTTAGCCACAGCAAATAAAAAGACTTAGTACTAACCAGGAACTCCAGGGTGTAAAGGCCAGCCACTAGGAGAGAATTGGTATCATTTATTATTTGGTCAATAGGGTAGATATTGCCTTGTGCTCAAGGATCGATGGAGCTTATTTGTTGATCTATTTTTATCGATATGCTAATCCCGTAGTGGTTATTGAAGTTGTTGTTCCGATGGCTATGTCAAGTATCAAAGACAATAATAATGTACAAATGCAACTCGGGCCTTTAAATTCCGATCTAATCACTAGTCAGTACGTTCAAAATTTATTTCACCTGTCAAAATTTTATAGCAAATCTGACAGATGGCATCGTTTTTTGAGTTGACATGGAAAAAGTTATTAAATTAGAATCAAGTGATATTCCGGTAAGACCACCCACTGGCTGACTGGCTCGAAGCCCGAGCCCCTGTCGATCAATGTCATTGTTTATTCGTAGAACAAAAAATATCTCGTACGTTTCTCCATAAACCTCAAATGTCCGTTTGTTTTTCGAATCTCGATCGTTTGGATTAACAGATATCTTAATTTTTAAATGTTGTAAATGTTATTGCACATTGTTAAAGCTGCCAGTCTTAGGTATTATATCTTACATCTGTTTTAATTTAGTATTATATTTAGTTAATTATTAATATTTAGTTCATGTTTCAAAATATTTAGCCTTAGTACTGTTAAATATTCATTTTTTACATAAGTTAATGCTAATTAAAGCAAGACGTGGTCGTAAAGCACATCTTAGTAAAAGCGTATTCACTCTAAACCTGAAGACAAATAAATATTCGAACTTACCTTTTGAAATATTTGTTTAAACTTCCTTGTGTAGGTACCATACTAAGTTATAAAGTAGGTACATATTATAGAAGGTACTTTCAATACGTAATATCATTACTTGTCCGATGTCAGGATTGTTTGTGAAAAATGTTAACTTATTCAGGTTAGTTAGAGGCCTACACGGAGTACATAATTATTTCCGCTGTTATTGTAAAAACAGAATGTAAATTTCGGCCAAGAAATTTACCGAGGATATAATATCGTGTAGCAATTATAAAGAGAAGGGATGTTTAAATTGCCTAATGAGTATCTAAGTATAAAAGAAGTCGAGCGAACTCTAATTAGTTTAAAAACAAAACGACTTATTTATTCTGCACGATAGCGGCGCCGCGTCGTCTCGATTTTGAAGTATGATTTCGGCTTTCATTACCCTACTCCGTTACGCCCGAGAATAAGTTCCTACGTAATGTAAATCTTCAGTTATTTGTGTCTGGTTAAGTAATTAGTAAAAAAGTCAATAACAAAGTCAATTTTTAATAACTCATATCATACCATACAAATAATATTCTGTTAACTGTGTTCAGTCAATCAGTAAAAGTACGAATGTAAAAAATCGTAGGGGATAACGAAATAGCCACAGTTTTTATTTATAAACATTTCTAACTATTTTTTTTGCTTCACTTTAAAGTAAATTGATAAAAAATTTAGCTACGAGCAACGATGTTAATGTTAATTAAAATGTATATATATAAATATGTAACAGCCGTCAGACAAATTTCTAAACAACGTAATATATAAAAGTGTGGTTATAAAAGTGGTTATAGAAGATCGTCGAGGTCGTGTCGTGTATTATAAAAGCGTCTACAAAATGACATCACGCGTGCCCTCCGGCTAGAGCTAATGAGCCAGTAATGAGCCGACCTCTCGATTAACATCCCGTTTGGGTCGTTTATTACACGCTAGAGTTTTTAACTCATTAAATAAATATCAAAGCGGGACCTCGTAATGATGATGGTGGCCGACAATTGCTTTTTAGCTCCGATCGAATGTTTTTTTAAGAATCAGTGAATGGCGTGATGATTATTCATTACATTACCATTACGTTAACGGTTTCTGTAAATAATTTATTGTTTGTCTCAATGGTACATGTCGAATGTTTTTTAGACTTATATAAATAACAAATTGTATGTAAATAATTATGTTCTGAACGGTAAATAATATGTCTACGTCGCGGTTGTAAATATACGAGTAAGTATAGCGCCTATTTTTTTATACCATATTTACTGTAACAAATAATTATTCCTATGTCCTCGATGGCTGGAAAAGAATCACTATGTATGAGATCGTCTAATGTTGTTTTTAACCGACTTCAAAGAATGGAGGAGGTCCTCAAATCGACTTTTTTATGTGTGTAAGTTTATAAGTTTTTACTTGTCTTTTTGTTTTTACTTGTCGTATGGTCCCATTTAAATTTTAACAATATTTGATGAATGGTTTTAAATTCTACCTAATTCCCCATTTATAAAATTCTGCGTATTTAAATAACGCGGTTCTATCTTGTAAATCGACCAAGCTATTTTTGTTTTATATCTCATTGTCAAATTGTCTGTATATTCCGTGGTGTACAAACATTAGAAAGTTTATCTGATTTATAGTTATTTAAAAATAGTAAATAGTTAGCTTAAATACTTAGCTATAAATAATACTATTACAATATCTACAATTTTATAGTTATTCTATTAGTTTTGTCTAAGGTGTCGTGACTATACAAATCCCCAAATGACTTCGATATAATGAGTCCGCAAAAGCCAGACTATTAACAACCTCAATTGAGTCATTTGTCAGCGGCTGCCACAAAGAGAGACCGATGTCAGCTAATTAGTAGTATTATTTGATTGAAATTAGCTACATTTATTATAATTGAACCTTTTATAGTCTTGTATCACCGCCTCGAGCCATTACGAACTCCAATTGATCAAAGAACGCAATTATTGGCCCATTATTAATAAAACCCGTGTTGAGTTCCACTCAAAAAGAAATTAATTTGAATCCTATTATAATAAATTTAGTTTGTCGGTATCACGTTATTTACTGTTTATGAAACTGATAATATTTACAGAGGTTCGTCTCTTTTGATGTATGAAGAAAGAGCGACACTGGGTGTCATTTCGTCATGGTAGACGGACATCATAAAATAAATAGTTATAGTATACAGGTACAGCAGAACAACAGAGAACAAACCAAAATTGTTTAATCTTTATCTCAATGCTTAATTTTACAATTTACAGTTTTTAATGTGCATATTTCTCTCAGAACGGTAAACGGCGGCATACCTGTTGTGAGCATAGATTATTAAATCGTTTGTCGAGCTTTGACTTTAAAGCTATAGAACGCTTCTCCGGTATTGTATTTTTATTAGTATTTTAGATATTGGTACTTTTTTATGTAACTAGACAAACGAACAGACGAACCACAAGATGATAACACTAAAGGCATCACGCAGCCATACAAAAGGAACTCGTTTTTGGCGACTTATTTATATTATCAAAAAACACTTGTAATTTCAATTTTCCATTGCGAATATTGTTTTAAAAACATTTTATTGTGTTGTATAAAAATTTCGAGACAAACAATTTTTCAAGTTCTCTACTAGAAACATACAGACGTAGTATTTTAATATGGTACAGGATTACTAGTAATCCCTTTTTCGTTTCGTGAAATCTCTACCTTAGTACCCTCACTGGAAACAATTGCTCTTATTTTTCTGCAGACATCAAGCTACATATTAGAAACATCGGCGAAACACGCTGCGTCTAATGATAAAAGTTTAATTTTTATTCGTATTGTAATATTGTTAGTTAGGACAAAAAAACGTTTCCTCATTTAATAGTCCCAATAAATCCGTTTGTACCTCGTAAATCACTTCCTGAACCAAGATACCGGATTACTGACAACACTTATTGTAGCACACATACTGTTATCAATTTCTGTTACGACAACATGAACATCTCGTAACAGATAAAGATGCCGCGTGCGGTTTGAAAATATCACGGGAGAAAGTATGCAATAAAACGTTATTAAGACGCTCGTAGAAGAAATTGTGATGTGCAGGTATGTTGGAATCATCTCAATTACCTACTCCCTCTGGCTTGTTCGAAATTAATAATAATAAATGAATATTTTATAAGCTTTATTGACGTATGCGGATATGTGATATCTGTAATCTTTGTACATACAAATGTTAGGAATTTCAATCGGCCTAGATTGTCTTTTTTATATTCGCAATTGTATGATTTCATTACAAAGGAGATTTAATTACATAAAGACAGAAATAAATTGTAATAAAAAAATTAAAACACCGAATAACAAATATTTATATACATATATAGATAAAAACAAATAATTCAAGACCTGACCTTGGCCGGGAATAAAACCTAGGACCTCACGTATACCTAGCCGACATTTACAACTGATACAACGAATAGACTAAGAATTATATTTTATTAGTTGGCTTACATAGTTTCTTACTTACATCAATTTAGTTACCCAAACTGTTGATAAGACAACGTGCCTATCTTTTTATTGTCAAACTAATGTTCACCAGAAGGCACGTAATTGACACTAGATAATCAAACTGAGAGACAAAGGATTATTTATTTGTCGAAGAGTACAGAACGTAGAAGTGTAAAGTGCGTTGACTGAAGGAACAATAGGTGCAGAGTTTTATCAGTGTTTGCACTACATCGTGACAGACGTGATGTCATCTGAGGAATTGATAAGACTATAGCTAATGGATTGACGCTAAGATCTTTATATGGGTCAATTGTGTAGAACATTGATAGTAAGTGATATACTTTCAGAAACGAATACTGACACACCTTACATTTTGCTATCCATTTCATAGGCGTTTATGTTAAGGGTCAGGGAAAAAGGTGTTCCTCGATTGTATTCCATTGTGTTTTGGCCGGCAACGTATTGGTGATAGCTTTTGTGGTGCTGATATCGAGAACCAACCGCTCTCTGATCAACAACCGACCTAATCTCTTCCATATTAATCACGGAACTAGCTTAAGCGATGTGGTTGTCAGATTTGTCAGTGATAATGTAGCATGCTTGAGGCATATTTGTTATATTCCAGTCCTTAATTTAAATGAATAATATTTATTTAAGGACATCACTATTGTAATAATATATAATGTCACCATTACTGTTTGACCACACTAACAAATTGGGGCAACCTGAAATGTTAATGTAGGTGTTTTCAAATGAATAAATAAAAAACGTATGACAATTTAAAGATCTCTATTATCTTTCGATAGACATCTATACCTGTCCTATTAATTCGACACAATTACCAATTTAATGCAGTTTATTTAAACAGTGACTTAAATTAATAAACTAAGATTTGATCGATGATTTATCCCACCTCTAAGTTTAATATATAGTATCAGAAAATCCTGAAACCTTTCCAATGAAATCCAATCTGGGATCGTAACCGCCGGCTCTTTTCACTGTGTGGCTGTGAAATATCTACAACAATAATAAGAATTCGAATCATTTTAAGCTTGGACTTAGACCATTTTATTATATCATTATTCATTATATTCTTCTTTATAAATATAAATTACGTGTCATGGCGTTTGTCCGCGATGGACTCATAAATTACTTAACCGATTTTAATAAAATTTCACACACCGTGTATAGTTTAATCCAACTTGGAAAATAGGATAACTTACCTACATCTCAATTTATAGTCGCAATATTATTTAATTGCTAATTATATGTTTAATATCTTACAAAGGATTACTTCCATAGATTCTAACAGATGGCGGTCTAAGGTAATTAATCGGCTAAATTGAGTATGTAATCCTTAGTTACAGCAACGCGCGGCCGGAGGTCTGCTAGTTTATATATAAATTTTATATACCTAATTT
The DNA here is from genome assembly GCA_018248895.1 of Carystus phorcus. Lineage (NCBI taxonomy): Eukaryota > Metazoa > Arthropoda > Insecta > Lepidoptera > Hesperiidae > Carystus > Carystus phorcus. Next base: position 21,899 of record DWJN01000175.1, read on the forward strand.
ATCCTAATTGGTTCATGGCTAAATTATAATCCTGAAAAGCCTTATCATACAAAAACAATTATTCAATTAGGTAATTTGGTCTATGTTGATTATGCATTTACTTGAAGTTTGATTAATAAAGATTTGCTTGTCCTGGTGCTAAGTCTCGAAAAAATGTTTTGGCCATTTTAATTATCTTTTTTCATTGTTTACATTTAAATTAAATTGAAAGCAAACAAAGACTGCTCAACTATAGTATCGTGATACAATATTACACGCCCTAAAGTTACGGCGTTAAAATCAGATAAGCTGCTTCTGAGATTAGCGTGAAAAACACAGACAAAAGTCTGGATGAAGAAGTCTGGAGTATGGAATCTATTGCATTATTATACCTATTTTATTTACATCAATAACTGTCCATCAGTTACAGTACATAAATAACGCATTACTAATAAAATCGACGATCCGAGATCAAACATGTGTCACATAAATCTGCCTCAACCGGGAATCGATCTCGGGATCTCTTGCATTGCAGGAAGGATTGAACAAATTATACTACCTAAGCAACGACAAAAAGTAAATATATATGAACAGCGCAATGTACATATTAATATGTAATAGTGTATGTAAATATTTTATTACTGTGTTGTAACGTGCATTAGACACTGTATTCGCGCCTCGGGCTGTGTTGCGGCGAAACGTTCGAAAATAATAGACCTCCTCTATTACGAATTTGGACGTACTTTTGTATAGTTAATGTTTTCGTCTTATAAACCGGATTAAAAACGAAATATTTCATAATTATATAGTTTACTAGCAGACTCGGCTACGCGTTGCTGTGACTAAGGTTTACATACATTTTGCAATAAAATAATATTACAACATAATTGAGATGTAAGCTATCCTTTTTTTTATACCGTAAGCCGGCAAACGAGCAGTCGGGTCACCTGATGGTAAGTGATCACCGTTGCCCATGGACATTAGTACCACCAGGGGTGTCACCAACGCGTTGCGGGCCAAGAAGGAAGAAGGAGGGGAAAACAGAATTGGCACTCCAGGTGGCAGGCGAAACAAGACATAATCATTTTACAACTGATTTACACTGGAGGGTGGTATCTAGCCAGTCAGACCGTGGGAGTCTTACCACCGCATAAATATCCTATCTTTCAAGTTGGATCAAAATGCATGTAGTGTGCAAAATTTAATTAAAATCGGTTACATAGTTTAGGAATCCGTCGCGGACAAACACCGTGACACGTAATTTATAAATAAATAATTTATAATATTTCACACGTGTAGTCCTGCGTTTGATTCCCAGCGAGGTAGAAATTTAAATGAGTATAAATATCTGTTCACAGTCCAGATGTGTTCTTGTATTTCTATGAAATTTTCCATCTTTGTTATAAAATTGTGTATTTAATTCTTTTTTTTGTAGCAGACAAGTTCTCCCAAAATCTACCTGAAATGTACCCCGTTTAGATCACAATATTCATTAGATTATCTATCCGAAATGTCTAAATTTGCAAAATTTTAAGGTATAAAATATAAACTTACACATAATAAACACATATAATCATATTCATAATAAACAAAATATCCCTGAATGTTATCTAAATTTGTTTATTCACCCATATATTAAAATATAACAACACTGTTATAATAGTTGATGTAAAAGTTAAAATGAAGTCCGTCTTCACACGTTGGCGTCAAAGGTCAGTAGCAAATGTAAATAAGTATGCTTAGACCAATATACCGGGCAAAATCATACAATACAATACAAAGTTATTAGTACACCACATTTATAATGATACTAACTTTTGCCCGCGGCTTCGCTCGTGTTAAGAAACTTTCATCCCCTATTTTATCCCCTTGGTGGTTTTCCCCCCAAATTTCAGCCCTATCCGTCCAGTGGTTTGGACTGTGTTGATAGATCACTGTGTCAGTCAGTCAGTCACCTTTGAGTTATATAAATTTAGATATTAGAATTGATAAAGTTTACAGCTGGTATTAGTATACAATTGGATAATATCGTTAAGGGAGATTTCTACTAGACAACCACTCGAGAGAGTGAAAGGTCATGATATGTTTCAGGTATCAGGAGGTTGTTTTATATTGTGATTTATAAATATATAGTTTTTATTCCTATTGCCCTCTATTTTACCCGTCAACGCGTCGATGATAGTGTAATAGTAAATGCTGACCATCTACAAAAAGATGGCTGGGCTCTGCTATTTCCTTAAAAATACTTCACAATGCAGTTTTTAAGTAAATTGATCCATGGATCGATTTATTTTGAGGGTTCTTTGAGTGTTATAATTTCAAAACCACTTTCAAGGTATACGTTTGTTTGAACCAATACAAAAACGTTTGATATCGTTTTAAGTTTTACAACATTTTGACGCCTAGTATGCAGTGAGATTTTAATAATCATAGTAACAGATTCGACATTATTATAACATTTTGTATCGGATAGAATTGTCAATACAAACCACTATTTAATCCGCTTAAAAACGCACAAAACATTCAGCTAAATCGGTCCAACCGTTTAGGAGTTTAGTACACACGAACAGAAGTTATATGTATAATATATAAACATTTTATATTTATAAAACTTTTTTATAACATTTTAATAGTATACTTAGGCTTGATAGGTATAAATACTTAAACGAAGTCGATACTGCGTCCAGTAGCCGGTCCCGCCATACGCAGCTAGCGCCACTATAGCGTGACGAGCCGCTCCGCTGACCGCGAAATCTCGTGGCCGTCGACGAAGACTGTCAGGTAGTTGTACTCCTAATTATACTGAATACCATTGCAATAACCGGAAATGCCAATAACACGCAATCGCGTTCTTTAATTGAATTTTTCTGCACGATACCACATTATTCTCAAGTTCACTAATGTTCATTCGATGTGATAGCTAGGTAAATAAATTCTATCTACGATTAGTTGAAGCATACATAGCCCGGCGGCTCGCGTCGATCCTAAACGATCGACTAAGTGAAGCAAGTGCGGGCATGATCGGTAGAAGGATTGATGACCGCTAGTAGCTTAATTTCTTGAGCGTTTCCATGTTTCGGAGCACATTAAGCATATTATAACATATATCATATTCCGAAATTTTTCCGACATAAAACATTCGACACTTGGGGTGGCCACTAATTCGTATTGGAGCAGCGTGGTGTAGTAAATCCATGAGTATAATAGTAATAGGGTTAAACCATCTATATTTGCTTTTACAAGATGTTACTAATTAATTGAGCTTAGTCCTCGACATAATTTATTCATTTATTTATATATATAGACTTGTAATGCTTGTAATGCTAACAGCTAAAGCTAAGACACACTACAAGCTACAGACAACAGATACTTTAGATAAAAACGTACAAAAATATATTATTAACGCTCCCTTAAATAACAAGATATGTTATATTGCCAACGTGGTGCGGTCATTCATTACATCAACATGTTTTCGACATGATACACCTGTTTGACCACGACGACAAATCGCAGGTAATTAATGTCTCTTTTTCTACCCGTTTCGACGATACATGTTCGAACATTTTTGTTACCAGAAGCGTAATAAATATCTTGCTATTTAATTTGAAATTAATTATTGACCTTTAATAACAATAATATCCTAGCTTTGACGCGTGGCTTTGTTCGTGGATGAGTAGTTTTATAATTTTTTTTACATTTTATTGAGTCTGACAGACATGCAATGGATTACTTATCCGTTCGCAACCATTTCACGTAAAACTATAATATAGTCTTTAAGCCGAATTTCATCTAGATCCGTTCAGTCGTTCTGATACGATGGCGTAACAAACGTCCATCCAAACTTTCGTATTAACAATATTATTTAGATTATATTACATTATGTAGATAGTAACTTTAAAATTCTTAACATTGTACACAGTGTGTAAGAGAAAATGTACCTTTAATTAAAAAAACAAAAACTTGGTTGATCATGTCTAAGATCTACAAAAATCTGTAACCACTTGTAACAACGGTCAGAACGTCATTTACTAACAATCTGTTCAGTGAGTTGTCGAAAACAGTGGAAGAGTAGCGAAACAGGAATCCAGTCACAATATTCCCGAAATTGGCATCCGAGTTATCGATGTGAAAGTTAACGCGGCTTCTATAAACTTCCAACTACAGCTCAATTTTCGATATTGCTATATCAAAATGGCATACTTGATTAGACATATTCGTTTATCCTTTATAAAAATTAAAAAAAAAATGTCAGCATTATTAACACAATTTCTTGTTTAATGTTTATTGGTATCATAAATTGATTGTGTTAAACCTGTTTCTAGAAATGAAATATTAATATCGTATGCTAAACATAAATTGTAAATTGTTACATATGTAAGCAAATATAATATTAAAATCCATGCATTTCTTTCCGGCATAACATAGTAATATTTTGCATTAAGTGTGGCGGGAATGGTACACCGATCGAACGGTTCTTGCGGCCATTTTGAGGTCACGTCCGATGAATAATGCGCTGGGGCCATTAGCGGTCATTATATGCAAATAATATTACACATTAGCCGCTCGAACCGCTGTAGTCATTTACTACACACGAACTTGAGTAAGTTCATTGAGATTGAGAATTGCGTGACTCGCTAACTATAGATTTCTAGACTAGACACAACATTACTTTAAACAACTTCAATCCATAACGATTTATTATTGAGTGATTTCAGACCGAAACGTATTATATAATTGTACGATCTACTAAACCAAGGACTGCAACGTTCGTAATAATAGTTTATTTATTCTTTCGTAGATTTTTCTTTCTTTGAACACACAAAGAATAGTGCATCGTAAAATGCGAGGATACAATCATTGGTAAATAATACTCTGCCAAGACATAATATTTATAGATCTGTAAAAGTCCGTACCGTTTGGGAATCAAACCCGATTTCTTAACAATAACAGAATAAAATATGTTTCTACAAAAATTTAAGTCTCTTATGTGATTTTGATGATTGAAATCGTGTGTGGCAATGATATAATATAAAAAAATGTTTGCAGTAATAAATGGAGCACAAATTTACTGGGACACTTGTTGAAAAACTATGTAATTCTATAAAGTTCTTTTTTTTTCCTTTTCTATTCTGTTATACTTTTTTCGCCAAAAACAAAATCTAATATGTCGCCTAAAGACTACTAAAAAGTAAGGTATAACTGAGTCGGCGTTCCAAACTAATCTTCAGGAGTAAGCTACATGATGTGGCGGACCTGTAGCTGAGATTAACATTGAATGACTGACGAACGGTAATAACGATATTAGTGGTTATGAATCTCTGACCAAAAATATTTTAATGAAAAATGTTTTTTTTTTGTACAAACGACTCTGTATTGTTTATTTCAGTATACCAATTTGTTATCAAAAGTGCCTAAATGGAAAAAAATGTACAAATAATTATGTACTCGACTCACTCGCCATCAGTTCACCCATTCACTCATGGTACTTGTTAGTTCAGTTTATTCATCAAATCAGTCCGCCTAATGAAGCATGACAATCAAGCGTTGAAAAAGTTGAAATCTCAGTCGATTGGATAAAATTAATCAATGGGAGGCAAGGCCGGCAGAATGGATATTTTATGTTCCCGTGGGCGAAGTGGGCTCCAATTTGTCCGCAGTTTTTTAATTAGTATGGATGTGAGAGGAAACGAATTGGTTTTATGCTTGCTCCCCGCGCATGCTACGAGTTATTTCACACGTGCACTTTTTGTGGCTTTTTATTGCTCGTATTTCGCACAGCCGCAGCTGGAAGTGATTAAGCAATCATTGCGCTCTGTCTGTGACATTAGTAGGATAATTTAATTCATTAGCGAGATCAACACTCTCTACGACACGTAAGGTTAATGGATTTGTCTGCCATTATTCTTCAATCGTCAAGATTTTCTTTCCTTACTGCAGTCTTGTCGCGAGTACAGTGACCGTGATTCACAAAAGTGGGTCGAGATATCGGTATAACTTACGAAAATCATTCGTTAACTTTCAAAATGAAACAAAGTTTAACATTTGTTCATAACTGTATTTGAATAATTTAATAATATTTGAATAATAATTCTTTGCATAATAGATGTAATATTTAATAAATTTACGCTATTTGAAATATTGCTCTATAAACGACCTTAATGCGAGTATAGCTACCAGCCAGTACTATAGTCTCCCTGTACTGATTGTTGGCGTGTAACTTTACAAGGACGCTGCACGCGATTTTATCAATCAAGCTATTTTAAATGCACATTAATTAATTAAAACTTTTAATTAACATTTTCTATTAATCTCTGTATAGCATAATGGTAATTAGATTTTTATAGCGGAAAAATAGAGTTTCCTGATTACAATAACATTCAAATTGCGCTTTACAAATGAGTTTGTTGAAATAATCATTTATTTGTTGCAATTGAATAGATACAGCTTGTTAAAATAAAAGATGAATCGGTTCGGGTAAAATTTCTAACAATCATTTTTTAAACGGACCATAAATATGTACATTGTTATAAACAACAAAACCGGTTGTTTGTATTCTATTGCAGGCTTTACTCTATAGACGAAAGTGATATATGATGCGACTATGACTCCATGAATTTATTAACACCACTTATGGTTTATAAACTGAATGCTATGAAACACCATTTATCATCGGTATTTCCCTACACAATACTCATACGATAGCAGTTGAAGGACGCTTAAGCTGAGTATTTGTTTGTTGAATGAAAATTAACCTTACAGTGATAAATGGAACTTTATTTTACCAGGAAAATTGATAGGCATTTGTTTAGTATAATTTTACTATGGGTGGTCTATGATCTCTTGCGGGTTTTGCGAGGGTCTTCTGCAAAATGGTAAAGGAAAGTGGAGAGGGATTTCAAAAAAGGGTAGACCCTGTTTGGAGTCTTATACAGAAAGTTGATTGAAGTCATGCTTATGGACATGTAGTTCCAGCAAAATTATGTCCTGCCAAATTAACAATGGTCGAGCAAAGCAAAATGTACCGTCCGTTCCTATAGCTTCCATGTAGGCGTTTAATGAGAAGGAACCGAAATATGGAACTAATCAGATTTAATATATCCGATGGCCACTATTAGATATTCTCTACCGAAATACTGAAAAAGGTAACATAGTATGAACTTATCATTAAAAAAATCGTCTTAAAAATAAGTTTATACTAAATGTCACTCACTGCGCCTACGAATATTATTATTCGCGACTTGCGCGGCGGCCGCCGCTGCACGTTATTATGGCTATGAGTTC
>DWJN01000176.1:0-29156 GCA_018248895.1 Carystus phorcus
AAAAATATTAAATTAAATCAACGGGCAAGAAGGGACCGCGGTCCGTTTCCCGAGTGGTCCCTTTCGCCCAACGACTCCTGTATCAATAACAATACTTACCTACATTAAAATTTTCAAAAAATATTTAATGTACAGATTTGACCCCACTACAGTTTTATTATTAGTATGGGTTTGTAGTATTTAATTAGTCAACATTAAATTTCAAAAGTAGTAAGCATTATGGCTTACATTCAAACACTTACTCAAACTCAAATCATTTATTTCATGTAGGCTTTTGAATACATTTTGACGTCAAATATTTTGTATCTATCTTTTCGAAAAGGTGTTGCGTAAAGAGGTGAAAAAACGTCTAAAAATAAACTCACATATCTTAAACAATACCTGTATTACTAGTAGTAAACAGTACCAATGTAGGTATTACATTTAATTAATAATTTCGTCTAAATTACTAAGTTGAGCAAAAGCGGATGGCTATTTGTTTCTATGCGTTTTTGTCATTAATAATATTCATCTACAATTCTACACTATAGTACCCATTATTTGAAAGCCGTTTTTAACATGTTTCTTAATTATTTCTAAGAGTAAATCAAGTATCGAATTTGGTATTTTATTTTAAAAACGCATTCTATTGTTTACAATTATATTACATTATCTTCTTTATTTCAATTTAAAATGAAAACGTAATACAATAGCGACAACCATTTAAAATTATTTTTCGTTACTCAAAACCATTGTCCTCTGTCCTCACAACGTGGGGTCGTCGTTCAAATTTGAACTTTGAAAGAGATTGGGCGGTGCCATTATTTATCAAAGTAATTATTGCCTTGTTGCCTATGTAGCCTTGTTTCGCTAACGAGAAGAATACAATTGAACGAACACTTGTCACATGTGTTGGCCGGATGAGATGAATAAAATTGATTTAGAGACATACCTCTTGATTTATTCTTATTGTTGAATCTGATTTGTAGATTTAATCCATGTTGAATAAACGGAAGTGCTTTGGAGGGCACGTCAATCTTTCCCGGTTGTTATATGACAGTTGTTAATCCATATCGGGAGTCTTCGGGTTTAAAAACTTCCGACAGTTGGGTTGGCCACTAACCTCTCCATACATCACACTGGAGCAGAGTGGTAAATATGCTATAAAGCTTCTTAAATATAACGACAGTCGGGTCGTTAATTGGTTGAAGTTAATAATTGTACTGTCACTCTTTATTTAATGATCTAAACAATTTTGAAATAATTTAAAATAGCAAAATGTTTATACAAATTATAATCATAAATAAGTACTACAACTACTGCTCATATATAAAATATACGTATATGCAAATCAATAACCCTGTTTATAGTAACATGTCTATAATATTAACCAGTAAAATTTGCGGTCAAACTGCCTTGTATCCATTTACAATTACAATGCAAATTTTACTCATAAATTTAGGAATTATTTCGTAAGGACAAGTTTCAATGTACCAAAAGGGCCACGCTTAACAATCGGGGCGCTGTCAGTAGAGAACAAAGTACCGAGAAACAAGTACCTACGTAGGCTGCTACCACTAGCACTAAATCTTATTACTTTAAACAGATCGCCTTTCACTCAATACGCGTCTTGTTAAATTCACTACGGCCGCAGGTGTTTCTATAAATTACACTGATTGGTTATGTATACAGCTAAGCTTGGAGTTACGTGACTTCCTTTAACACGATTGTCATATAAACAATTGTATTGTAAATTAGAATATATTTTAGGTTGCTTGAGCCTACGTTCGAAATTAGTAAGATATTCCGGGTGCTTAAATCGAACTACTTTATTCAAAAACTTTGTCCATAAGATATAAGGATAGTTTTTTAGTCTTAATGCATTTAATTTTAAAATAGTACATCATTGTAAGTTTTGTTAGATTAATTTAAGAGTTACGTCTCAAAAGACTAATAATTTGAAACAGTCTGCAAATGCTATTGAGTAACACAACTGAAAAATAAAACATGTTTCACGGGCATACCGCATCGTAGCGTATGCATTTCTGGTAGTATCCTTTTTCGATACTACACCGTCAAAGTGAAATAAATAGTTGTCTCCATGTTATTGCAATACTTGACTACTGTCCCATATCTTTGTGAATTGAGAGTCCTTACTGTCTACCTCGAATAAATTGAAATCAATTAGTAACCAGCTGGTTCGCTACCGTTTTTCAAGATATTCACATAACATCTGAGCGGGAGCATCGGTGTGGAGAACCCTTAGTAAAGAGATCTTTCATATCAATTATCATAAGTAGTTATTTTATTTTACTCCAGACTTTATCCCGCAACATAATTATTCTGTAATTGTCTTCTATATTGAATTTGTATATGGAGTTTGTTTCCCGTAAAACAAAGTTAAGTAATGAAATTAATAAAGAAAAAAATCCATCAGATCGTATTTTGAATCTTAACAATTTTCAAATTCACTTAAATACCCAACAAATCTTCAAAATCTTCCAACCGTTTAGAAGTTTATTGACGTCCACACGAACAAAAGAATAATAGGTACATATTAAGATAATATTTCCAAGTTCGTTTAGATTCTGAATTATCATAAAATATTCAGCAATTTAGGAAAGTTAATTTGACTGCTACAAATGAGCACAGTTCGGAGCTCTACTTGCATACTTCAAGGCTTAAATGGAGAACCTCTAGCGAACTGGCGACAAGACTCATTAGAGGTTATCCCTTACTTTGTAGTTTCTGAATCCCAGGACAATGCGGCCGTTACTCGGGTTAATGAACTAAACTTTTCCCTGTTGACAAAGAATAGTTAAAGACTTTCATTAGAAAAAAGGACCACGAGGCGGGAATACCTGCTAACTTCGCACATAAATTGGATCAGGGAGGTGACTCGAGACATTTATGATGCCATATAAAATGAAAAAGTCTGTGGTTGTAAGTAAAAGATTTTATTCATTTTATAGAATGTTTTATACTACCATATTACTGTCTATAATACGACTGTACCATAGACTGTTTTATATAGATTTACAGCGGGGTCAGATTAGGTTAAGTCATAGTTTCTACTTATGCTGTCCACTCGGAAACCTAAACTGTATTGTAATATATAATAACGCACAATAACGGATTTGTAATGATCCTTTTTGCTGAAACACAATTTTCGTGTTCGAGAATCGACTTTTAGACAATTTTTGTAGCTTAAAAACGTTTATTCTTACGTGAGTATTTGTATTCGTATACTTAAGTTTATTTTTCGTTACACAAAGTAATCAAATCTAGGAATGGAGTTAAGAAAATACCATCAAAAAGTATTTCCTTATTAAAATCGTAGTAGTTATAATCTTATTGTCTTCTTATCTATTTCGGTTCCTTAACTGTTTTCAGCTCTTTATGGAAAACGAGTAATAATTACTGTCTAAAATGGTATTAATTTAGTGTTTTAACGTAAATATATTGCTTGATGATAAATTACATCAAAGGCGTATTTGGTAAATAACAAAACTGGACTAAAAAGTAATAAAAGTTATTGTAACGACCGGGATGAAATGCGTCAATAAAAATGAAAGAATGAAAAGATAGTAATAAAAGAAAATCGTTGGGAAGTCTTTAAGCTAGTAGAGACGGGAAACCTCTTACTTAGGTGCTTGTATGAACGTTAGCGGTAACAATGCTTAAAAAATGTAATTTAAATTAACCTAATACCTACATAACATACACACATGACACGACATATGTATATACGATAGACAACTGACAAATTGTTTTGTTATTCAAAAAATTACGTATATAAGTGTATAAAAAAATTACTGATCTGAATATATGATTTTGAATTTGAAAAATGTAGGACTATTAACGTGATATATCATTTAATTTTGTAGAATATTTGTATGCAGCTATTGTATAGTAATTGTATTTATAATTACGAGTATGTACGTTACCTGTACGTTACACACCAAAACACGACGAGAAGGAAGATAAAAGTAGAAAAAAAAAATAAGGTAATAACATATACCACACAGTAATAATATGTATAATAACTATTATCGTATATTCTTGTTTCGACATTGCAGTTGCAAAATGGACCACAATACGTTAACCAAAATACTTTTTATTTTATTTATAGTTACTTCTCGTTACGATAAAGTGGTAGGTAAAGTTCTTTACTCTCTAAAATCGACTTGAGACCTCGTCGATTCCTTTAAAACCCACTCTAGGGGAAAGCGCTTTTTCATCCCCCCGGTAATGGGCGTCCTTTCCGGGACATTTTAATTAACTTCAACTGGAGTGCTTTTTTAGTTTCTGGATGAATTATTGATATTACGATGCCGCAGTCGGAGATGGAAATTTTCTTGTCACATTATAGAAGGAGAAAGTGATTTAAAATGTTTTAGTGATGTTTCTATTTGAGTATAGCTTATGATTTAAATCCTAATAGAGCAATGAACCTAAAGTTAGTTGGTTCTTTTGTTTGCTTTCTTCTCTCTTTAGCCAACATGCGTTAACGCCTTTTATATTACTTATACATATGGGCTGCAGTGACCACTTACTTCACATTGCTTCATTAAAAGACTTACATAAAAAATGCATAGAAATTCCGACTAATAATAATTACAAGGCCAGATTCTGGACTAAATACTTTCAGCGAAGCTGATAGGTATCATTCACAGAAAATTAAGGTAATAACAATTAGCAGGACTCGAGAACATTTTATATGTCACCTAAATGTGTCGGCTGGTTTACCCTTTCGCTGCTCAAACAGTATTACTACTAATTAAATACTAAACAGATGAGTATTCAAGTTATGCCGTGCTATGGCGCTACTGACTATATATCGTTCAGTAGGCGGTAAACATATGATCAGGCGACTTAAAAGTCACTTCCTTCAATGGATATCCACCATTTCAGAAGTTAAAGTGTTACCAGACAACAAAAACACGATGTTCTAGTTATTCAATTGTCTTATAAACATGAAAAAAATTAAACGGAAAAAACTAAATCTTTTCCGTTACTACGAGTTTGGGGCGCAGTATCGGAGATAGAGAAATAAAGATGCATGCTTTTGGCCAAAAAGGCATTGGACACATTAATGTTGCTAATGTCCCTCATTATTGGTGACCAATCAAGTCCAACTTAGGTATCTAGTGGCTCATTAGCGTGCTTAGGGTTATTTACAGAAAAGGGTTATTAGGATAAGTAAAAAAACACATCTGTGGATCTTACTCAACGGTAAAAAGGGCACCATCTATTCTTGAGTACAAATCATCCTTCCTCGGCGGACAATTGTTTAAGAAACAAGATAATGCTGCCAATTTGCTCATATACATATACAGGGGTTGATATCTACAGGCAGGTCACTTTAATTTCAACAACGGTACGTACTGTCTAAGCCTGTGTAGCCTACGACATTCAGATCTTAAAAAAAAACTTTTACTAAACACCCCATATACTACAACCAGCTAAATATCATTAACCGCTGTTTACTCTATAACGTTTATGGTTGTTCTTAACGTATTTATAGTGTTACACAGACACGTAATGGTACCAGCACTGACATACATAACATTTTATTATATCGAAAATGCGACACAAACAAGGCTCTTAACACTTCGGCCGCGTCATACGAGGCCTTTAGAGCCTTTTATGTCCTTCAGTATTAGTGATAAACGAGTGAGAAACTGTGAACACCTTCAAGGATAGCGTGAACAAGAGGAATAGGGTTTTTGTCCCATAAACTTTATAGCCACTGTAAAGAGGAAGCTATAGCTGACTTTACTGTTTGTATACACTCCAGAAGTAACTAACTTCTTCGTGTAAAATGTATGTTACTTTAAATAAACATTAGTATTGTGTTTGTTTGTTTTGGTAAGGAAATAAATGATTTTATATGACCGAATCTTTGAACTGTGTCAGCAACTTACATACTTTTTGCTACTGAATTCGAATTTCTCATTAGGATAATAAGGGTAATATACAACTATAGATCTACAAGTGCACATTAAATTTTCTTATGCAATTTACTTTATTGCAAGCAGCCGGGAAAATTTAATTACGTATGATGAATGACTTGTCGTTTGCTGGAAAGTTTAAAGTTCTTTATCCTTTTAAGAGGATCATAATTAGCGAGAGTATGAACATAGCCAAATGTGAGGTTCCGTGAGTGATGAAGTTGCAGACAAATAAATATTACTTAGGAGTAGCTGTAACAAAACCAACATTAAAACACACGCAGTTTTCGGAAGAAATAGAAAAATAGATAATAATAAGGAGTCATACCTAGTAATATACATTCGATAATAAATTAATTAATTAGCTTTACAATCCTCACTAATGATATTAGGGAAATCCTTTAACTCACAGAACCATCCCAGGTAATTATAAGTCCAGATTAATACACATTACTATGGTTAATTATTCATTACCCGTCATTTATTTACAAATTGAACTGTTACGTTACAAATATTTAAATGGGTCATCTTTCTTACATATTGCAATAATGATTTCATCGCATAATCAATAGTGAATCTATTTATAAGATGAGTGAGTTTCGCGTTGATCAAGATAAAGCATGAGAAATGAATAAATCAAAGTGGAAAAGTTTTTCTAAAACAATAAATCACCGTGAAGCTGAGTAAATTACGCTCATTCACACACGAATTAATCTTTATTACCATTCGTGTAAATAAAAGGCAATCAACAAACCGCTTTGTATTTTCACACAACCATTTTTTACACTCATAATCAGCGTCCCGGTGGGATCTGGACGTTAGACGTTTTTATGAAGTCTTTAACCTTTAACTTTTAAACTGGTTTGAATTTTAATGAGTTAATACTTCGATACATCATCATGTAATAGCGTTGCTTCAAAGAGTTATCGAGTTGCGCGTATTCGCTTCACACTCGCAGCGGGAGGCATTCGCGTCTGAGGTCCCGCCAGACCCCTGGTGGAAAAACCTGCCCCTTCATTGCCAGTGACACGAGAACTCATAAATATTACGGTCAACGCATTCCAAAATCGTCCCTATGCCTCACAAAATGAGCACCTTCACAATAAATACTTTCGATAGCTGTTAAAAGCGTTTAAGAGCAAAATCGTGCGCGCATTTCATTCTGCATGTCATCGCCCAATAAAACAGTGTGGCAATACATTACAATCGCTGCCTACACTACACTTCACCGTACCGAACAAGCTTTACGATCGACAAAAATATTTATACGCATATTTTAGACGACTATTACCGTACTGTCACGCCATCCATACTGTACCGCTAGACAAATACTTGAGCGGTTACCCAACAAACGGCCATACATCCATTCTGACTTACCGTAAAACAGGCAAACAGAGTTACTGTGCACCATTACACGCCAAGTGTTTGTAAAATAGCCAAATGTACGCTCCGGCTATAAAATCAAATGTTTATCGGAGGCTCGTTAACTCAGTGATTTATTTGATTTGACGATCTTGCAATCGACTGATTGCTCATCGTTAGATTTATTCAGCATTCTATATGCAATTGAAATAAAACAAAATAATACCACATGTAGCTGGGGGCTACTAATTCATTGCTGTAAACCGCAAACAAATCGGTCAAGCAATTCCTGAGATTTGTGGAAACAACAGCAGACGAAACAAAAACATCGGTACTAAGTATTGGGTTACTAAGTAATCCAAAGTTACTCAGTTAGTTTTCCTTACATATTCTTCATTTACAGACATTGATCAGTTAAAGATTTATGTAACGTATTTAACTATTGACATATAACGTTATTTCAGATTAAATATACGAGTCTCAAATCTATAACGATTAGACGATAATAATTAAGTTAAATTTATCTCTTTGACAAAAGTCTACATTTTATGTGTGTATGTTATAACTGTTATTAATTTTACTTCATCAGGAAACAAAACAAAGCAAACAGTGTTAAAATGTTGACAAGTTGAATATATGAGCCGCGAACATCTATATTTTATCTTTTGAAACACCGTTTAGCACGCGTGCGGTATGCAACTGTGGACTTTATAAGTTAACATCGCATTGTTTTGGTTTCGACTTTTGTTTACATTAAAATGATAAAGACCACCCGCGTTTCTTGCAACAGAACATTCGGTGGATGCGATTTATGCCAACGCAGTTGCTTTGCCTTAGAACAAACAAAACAAAACGGAGAAATAAGCGAATGAGACGGTCGTGTTTACTTTTTATTACTCGATTTTCGTATTTTTTTTATAAACCAATTGAAATTTCTTGAAATAAAAAAGGAACCCGTATGGAAATTATGGTATTTTTTATTTTAAGCCTAATACCTATTTTCAAAAAGATAGGCATATGTAATTTCCGTGAATATTTAATTTTCCTGTTATTTTAGTTAGTTATATATTTGTAACAATAAAAAAACTGTAAAAAATTCAGTAAATTACAGTCTTGCGAATATAAAAGCACCAATAAGTAATATCTTTACAACTTTAATTGAAGTTATTTACTTAAAAGCTACATTTTTAAATATTATCGCTAACAAAATATGACTTCAAAAACCTTTAGTCTAACCCAACCTAACGATGCCTTAGTTTGAAAAAGGTCTCAGCTGGTTTTCTTTAAATTAGAGTCAAAATGTTAATATCCCGCATTAAAATACTCAGAAACTGAATCTCAGAAAGAATATTAGTTGTACAGAGCTACTCCAGGGTCTGACAAACTTCTTAAATGAAAAATACTACAAAATGAAATCGAACATTCTTAGAAATAAACACCATTAGCACCAAACTATCACTCCTTCAGAACCTTCTAAAAACCTCGCTAACGACATTATCATCGTGAAGGGAAAAAACTGTCGGCTAGCAGTCTACGGAGGGAGACTAGACGAAAAAATTCGTTTCCGACGGCTACGTGTTCACACTACGCGACAAAGCTCTTATCGCTCGAGTCAAAATCCTTCAAATAAAGGTACTGCTTACCATGAATTGCACTTGTTTTAAATTTAAGAATAAAATTAAGCAAGTAAAATTTCCCAAATATCATTTGACAGATTGTATTGAATAATTCAAGCGATAAATTTAGATTTTAAATTAAATTTAGATTTTTTACTTTAAATTATACAATTTTCGCCCTTTCTATTAGAAGAGTTTTTCATTTCCTTATACGTTACATTTTTAAGTGCACCTAACTGTTATTACCAATAATAATCGTATCACAAATAAACTGAACGTGTGAATGTATCCATAAAGTTGAGACCGCAAATTGCTATTTATTTGTGATAACTAAGTATTGTAATAAGTAATAGTAGTACTGTCAGAAAACATCGTTAAGACCTGTTTTGTTAACGATGTTTTCCATCGTCTCAACTCGTAAGAAATTAACTGTATATCATCCCGTTTAACTGTCACAAGGAAATTAAATTTTCCCTTTAATGATAATTTGTAAAGCATACCTCAACAAATATGACACAAATGGATAACTATAGATTTCATTAGCTATTTAGATTTCTTAGACTTTATCATTAGATTGTAGCTTGCCTTTGCTGTAATTTTTTTTGTTGTATTCTTAAAATCAATTGTTTAACAATTATTTAGGAAGGCATAATGCATTTAAGATGTTTATTTAGTAATTTTGACAGTAGTGTAAACATTCACACAAAGAACGAATCATATATGTACGTATGTATACATTTTTTTTAGTTAGTTCCATTCAAGATTAAGGTGAAATTATTTATTTATTCTTGGATCTTAGAGTTTATAAAGTCTACACAAAGCCTGTAATTGTGGTAACTTGAGCTTCAATCAACATTTTTCTAAAGTGGTTTCATTGATTCACCCAATTTTTTGGACTAAATAACTTTTTACGGACAATGTCATTATTCAGTACGTTTGGCCACTCACAATAACTTCAACTCAGTCTTTCTCGCACACAAGGCGTTGAAACGATTGCTGCAAATCATCAAATATGGAGCCAAATAAAAAGTATATAAAAGAATAGAAAAAACTTAATGTTTTATCATGGACGCTTGTTGTGTAAGAGCATCGCAGCGATCCCCTGTAGCGATAGCACGCACGGCAACTGATGGCACCGCCGGCACCCGCGCCTATTTGTAATTTACCTAAAAATATGGCCCCAGATAAAGCTAGAACCCTCCTGTGGCTGCTAATTCCGCGATGTTACACGTTTGTTCCAACTGTGCGTTTGTTAAACGATTGCTATTCCGATTTAAATTGTACGTTTGCAAATGCTATGGTACGTTTAGAACAAACCTTTTGTTAACAATTCTAACAATAGTTATGTCTTAATTTGAATGTAGTGATATGGTATAAATAGTATCGAAAACTATGTAATAACGGTCAATGGCTCTATAATTTTAATTGTGCCATATTGTACTTTGAGTAGGTATATTGTACCTTCATTTGATATGTCCAAACAAATGAGTCTCTCTAAAATTTGTTACTTTAATCTCGGCAGATTATAACCGAACGGGGAGTTTGCAATCACGAAATCTTGTATCTCGCCCTAAGGGACAAGATTAGCCCGTAACTCCAAACGAGTTTCGGAAATATGTTAAACTTTTGGGTCTACGTGCTATCTGGGCACAGATTAAATTTAAATACATATCGCCTATGAACCAAGAGTTATGATATAATTACTTTCTCGATTTAAACATAACGCATTCTACCCTAAATTCCCTATGAGCAACGACGACGACAAGGTTTTTATTATTTCTTAAATATCGTTTTTTTAAATACTTTTTACTCTAGATTGTACTGCGGTACTCATGACTTCTTCTACGGAAATATTGGGCTTCAAACGGAAAAGTAACAACTATAGTCAAATTCATATAAAGTAGCCAACATTTACACGCATACATACTCACAAATGGGTAAACATTTTGAAAAATCCTTTCGTATTGAATTTTTTATGTAATAGTGTATTTACAAGTAATTTCATTATTATTAGCCCATTCATACGCTTATCTGTATTTAGAACAAATTAATTGGCGAGATCTGATTCGTTATAGTCTACAATTTATACTCGGATAAAACCGTGGTCTAGTTATATCACACTTATTAATGGTAACCACTTACTTCGGGTTAATCCAGCGATAAATTTCTATCGGCCATGTAGGCACGTCACAATATTGGCACAGTTAATTAATAACGAGTAGAGGAAGTAAATTGAATGGTTTATGATTATTTGGTTATGAAAAGAGACAGTTTATTAGTTTTTACGATAGTTTAGGTAATTAGGTATCCAGTATAATTAATTATATTATCCATTCTATTAAACGATAGATATCGAAACACATATCGATAACTACTATAACAATGATTTGCAGAATTTGTCTGTTTGATTGTTTATTTGTATCTACGTTAGAACCGGTTTTATCAATTTGAATACTGATTTCACTGATACGAGTATACCTACTGTTGAAAATATTTAGTGTATTGGTTACTATCTCACTTTAATTAGATCAGATCAGAGCCGTATATATATTTTTTCTATTTAACCAATATTTTTTTTGCATCGTTCACGTTTCTTTTATATTAATACAGAAATATGTTCCCATAGAACTGTGTTTCAGTAGATTTAAGAGTTAGTAAGCTTAAGAATCTATAATCTCATGTAACAACTAAATAGCTATTTCGTTATGGTTTTATTCGTTGACAACGCGTGTATAATATGCACGTATGTGGTTAAAACAACTTCACTAATAATATTCCGTAACAAATACGTAAAACGGCGAGTTAATTACTAAGTCTCAGTGATATGTAAAGTCGTAAAATAAAAAACTAAAATGTTTTATCAAATAGTTGATTTGTGTTGCGTTATCAAAAACTAACAAGGTTCAACAAGTAATGAAAATCAATAACATTACCATGGTTAGACAGTAGAGGCAAGAGTCGTATTAGTCATAGTAAGGGTGCATGCCTCACTATGATAAGCTAGCTAATAGCTCGCGTAGCACACAAAAAAAGTGTATTCATAAAATGTTGCTGTAAAAATAGTAAAATTATTAGACATTATAATCAACTACTATTCTTTGTAAAAATCAAGTCAAAGTCCAATATTTGTTTCGACTTAGGAGCTCAGTACACAGACTACATTATATTACTTTTAAAACTAAGTTCCTGATTTAGAAGAAGCTAATTGAAGATCGTTAACCATATATTTTTTGTTACGTTTTGCGTATATGGATGATTGAAGGTATATGTAACTGATCTCTGTAGTATGAGCAACGTGTTTAAGCAGAGAACCTTCTTCACACTGGTCCAATATAGATTAATGGAGGCAACAGTTTATAGTCGATTATCTAAAGTTTTAAGTCCCCGAAGGTTTCTGACGTTATGGATTGCGGCAAGTCTAGAGCTCGACGTTGATAAATTTATGTGATGACTTTTGAATTATACTTAGGTACGTTAAAGGTAAATATGAATTTAAATATTTTGTTAATAAGTTGTAACACCGGTTCGTGGCTATCCTCATATTTGTTTGAGCGTTTTTCTTGCTTCAGAACGCGTCATGCCTTTAATTGGTATAGGAACTGCTCTCACTTTAATTGGTAATATATTATTGGGAATATTTGCTTCCTCAAATAAATGACAAAGTTCGCGCTTTACAGTAAGCTTCAAGTAATTGTTCGCTCGGTTAGTCACACACTTCTTTACCACCTTTTACAAAAGCGCCCGAGTGCTTGATAATAATAAGACCTGCAAAGCTGAAAGGTTATTAAATTCGTTCTTAATGGGCCTTCTCTCGATGTTAATGGACCTTTCCGAAACGATAGTAGAATCAAAAAACTACGATTTTGAACTGAATTTGAATAACTTTCTTGCTATTCTAATTATTATTCTTTAAGAAATAATAGCGGATTTTGTCTCGCGAATAATTTGTTTTACACCTTATGTCACTTTCAGTCGTTCGCTCATAATAATTTAATTGATAGTCGGTAGCTATCGATGGGCAGCGTGTCTTATAAGTACGAGTGTAATAAATCACCAAAAAAACAGGTATTTTCGGGCTTGCGTGACGTCCCTTCACGTTATGTACACCGATGTCATAATTTTGTGTTGATTTCCTTTGCCCGTGACTAATACTGAAGGACCATAATAAATGCCTTAATGTAGACCCAATTAAAATTGACTTTCGAGTACCTTATTACCATGTATGATATATTTGTTTATATAAACAGCTAACAAAATATCAGGCAAGTGGTGACTGACATTCACGGGCATCAGATACAGATTCTGATATTTTGTTTTCAAAACTAATTGGTATACACTTACTAAGTATCTCACCTTTATATCTAAATACTATCTGGTATTAATATAAAAAATAAATTTTAATTTTATTAAACGACATCGCAGTAGGGATTTAAGAAACAATATAATTTTATATCTTTTTAATGAATGCTAATGATGACTGACTAATTGTCAAAACATAGCCTAAATCAGTTCTAAACACCAGGTTAATTAAAAACAAAGCATATTAAAAATTCAATATTTGTGCAAGCACTCTGAAAACTTTAGGAAACAAACCCCACACGGCTTGTTCGATATAAATATCATGGTCTCGGTGAAAAGACAAATGCATCGCAGCTTATTCCCGACTCTATCAATAACTTTCGAAATCGAACACCTACACCTGAAGTGCAGAGCTGGAAATTGGAAACCATAACTCAACAAGTATTAGGGGAAGGAAAACTCCGGTGCCGCCATCTGTAGGCCTTATCTACAGCTATAAATATCATACGGAACCCGGAACGAAGGAGTACAAGTTATGGTTCCAAAAGTACTTTTAGTCAGCGCTGTGTAATGGATAATTCATGCACCCTCCATCCGTTTCCAAATTTTACGGTATTTTTAAATATATTCACAAAATTATGAGTTTCCTCCAAAATGTTGGGACGTATAATAACAAACAATGTATGTAACTTAAAATTCATAACGTACTCATATTTTTAATGTAACCCTTAAAATTCAGTATATACTTACAGTGTAGCGTTTTAAAATAGATTTAATGTTAGTAGAATTGTTCGTTCTAATAGAATTTGACTTTATGAAGTGAACACTAAGTTCCTAGGACGAAATAAATAATAAGACATAGATGTAAATAAATCCCGTATTAAGTTACAAAAAGTGAAACTGTTTCTGATAACAAAAAATAAAGAGGTGACAATATTGTGTTTAAACGTTTACTGTGTAGAACCCTCTTTGCCTCAGGCCCTAGACTGTTATGGAAAATCCCGACGACATCCGTTCAATATTGTTCACGTCATGGAATGGGCGTAGTTATATTATTGTATCAGAAAATCAATCTTATTTCTTATATATCATCTGCTACGTTAAAGATGAATGTTAAATTTAATAGTTAAGTAACATAATTGAAGATTATCAATTAGTATTTCTATCAACAGATTGTTTTGATGTTGATTTATACTAGCACTATTAATAAACTTCGTATCATTTTTATATAGCAAAGCGCACCTCTCAATTTCTCAACGTCGCAGCAACACTTGACTCCAAAGAGGCTGACAGCTCGCTTCCAACAAAATTGCACTGTAGGGGAGTGTTGATTAATAAAGAAAAAATAAAATCTGAGGGACCGAATTCAACATTATTTTGATTGAAAGGAGTCACGTTCCCATGATCGAGGGGTTTCGCTTTACTTATAAAATCAACGAGGAAAGACGAAAAGTCAGCTGAGTTACGATGCTGAGTCATTAGTAAAATTAAGATGTAAAAATGTTTAAAAAGTAAAATATGTAGACGAGAATTTTTGAAAGGATATATTTTGTGCCACATTCACAAGTCCTTTTCAACTGCCCCATTAAATTGTTTATATTTACCTTTATATTTTTAATTGCTTACATTATAATTCAAAACATGAATGTATATTAAAAAAAAGAAAAACATCTAGGGAATCTATTAAAACTTGTTTTGCTTCCCGACCAAGTTTGTAAAGTCACTTTAAAGTTTCCGTTTCAGAATTGCACTTAAACTTACGAGGGTCATTGAGTTCTATGTCTGACAAGAGTCGTCATCTAACACCTGGTGTGAAATGCAATCAAGTTTAATTATTACGGGTATTAATAACGAGGGTGTACTGGGGTGAAACCCCGACCCGTTGCTATAGAAACGCCCTAAGTATGAATACAGCCTACGACTGCCTCAACTCCTGCTCATATCTAAATACATGTTTAGCTATTTATGAGGAAGGCTGATTAAGGTTCTAATTGTTATGGCAGTTCCAGTTATAATCCAACTTAGTGTAGACGGAAAACCTTTGAGATATGACTCGGGTGCTTTGTTTACCTTAAGTTTGTTTCATGAAAAGTTAGTAATAGAGAAATATGAGGGCCATTCACAATTCTAAGTATTAACACCGTAACGGCTCAGTCAGCTTAGCGTCAAATTAATGTTTATACCTAGGGCTTTATTATTGCTACTTATTTTAATACCCCCAAAAATTTTAAGCGACTCTTTAACTAAGTATTCCTTTCCTAATGTAAGGTTTGGCACTTGGCGAACAAAATATATGATTATTAAATTGTTGCAAAGTAGAATAATAGTGACTTGAATAACAACACATTTCCGCAAAATGACGCCTGATACTACTATATTATGTAAACATGTTACTTGTCCCGTTTTTAATTTCTCATAATCAAATTTTCTGTACATTATCTGTGGTGTACAAACAATTAAGTTTTTTATCTATTTATCTTTTTGTGTCCTTTGTTTCATACAAATCATGTTGACTCAAGAGTATACAAGAAAAGAAATATCGTTATTGTACGTTACAATTCACAATATTATGTTTTATGTAGATAATCGATAAAAGAATATAGAACTACCTGATAGTGAACGGTACTTACTAGCGTTAATAACGTCGAAGCCTTCGATCGAACTTCCATACTGTAACCGAAACAAAAAAAGTTCGATTCCAGAAGTCTGGTAACCAGCCAGGCAGGTAAAATCCACCGCTCATGTGAATCATAGACATCCTAGAGACCTGGTACCAGGCCTCACTTATGTTCGTTATTCACCAGCATGCATTGCATCGCGATTATGGTAGTGGTATAATAGTGTGGTTTGATTTGAAGATTTATGGGAGTATTTTACACTTTATTTATATGAAGTCGTAAAGGGTGAGCTTCAGAATCAGTATTTTCCTTCTTCTTTCTTCACAATGCATAAACGATGGCTTTCGTGTTGCTAACATCCATGGGCAACGGTGGTCACTTACCATTATGTAGCTCTTCTATTAAGTTGACGGCTACTTACCTTACTTACTTACTTAAATACCTCCAGTCTCCACTGACTCAATATAGAGACATGTAAAATTTATAACTGTTGTTGTTGGACAATACACTATTTAAACTGGATCAAACAACATGGTAGGTACGTTTATTAATTATATCGACACCTTGTGTTAACTCCGAAAAAGAAATATTTTTATAACGAAAATAGACTAACACAGTATTTTAATCTTTCAGTAAGCGATTAAGTAGATTTGATCATTTAATCATTTGCCTAGACACAGTACAAGTAAAAAATACCTTAAACGGTGTAATCTGTTATTACTGGCGTGCAAATTTGGACAGAACATTGTTTAAACTATAATTATCTAATATTTTATTTATTATTTTTGATGGATATTAGAATGCAATAATTTCATATAATCCACCAATCTGCATTGAAGCAGCGTGATGGAGTATGCTCTAAACCTTCTCAGTGACGAGGAGAGCCCCGTGCTCAGTAGTGGGCCATTAATGGGTTGAAGACAACCAATTTCATATAATTGCCGATAAATTTACGAAGATTACTATGTTAACTTTTATTTAATAATGTATATATTATATTTGTGTGTATCACTTGAATTAAATTCTTCAACTAGGATTTAAGAATTAAAAACTATGAAATAATTTAACTTTAACCAATATAAAACCAAAGGATTAAAATGTGGCTAAAGTAAAACAAAGTTTTAAAAATGTACAGGATTTATTTTAATGATGACTGGTTTTTCATAATATACAAATAAAAGTTTCAATTCGGCAGTATAAGATTCGGATTCAGTACAAAATACTACACGTATCATCAACATTACTTTTCTAAAGATCTTCTTTCGGAACATCTTCCTACACAATAAATAGGGTAAAGGTAAAATTGTATAAGGTTATCAAATACTTCAAAGTATTTACAAAACAATAAACAAATACGAAATTATACTATAATATCACAGTCACTAGAAAAAGATAAAACCTACAATCTATAGCAGTCTATAGAAAAATTCTTTAACGGAACTACAATTATTTGAAATCTTATTACTGCTATGGAAACTAAAATACATAGTTCACTAAATAATGTCCATAGCTCTAAACCTAAAGTTGGATCTCTAAATAAAACCAGTGTTACTATAGGTATTCATTAAGTTCGTTGAAATGATTAGGCAGTGACTTTAAAGCAGTTGTATGACGTCCTCGTAAACATTTCTACCTGAATCGTTTATACATTATATACAAGTTTATAGAATGTAGTATTGCTTATATTACGTACTAGTGATATAAATTTCACAACAAAGTTAGATAACTGTCGAAATTAACTCCGATAATTGTGTCCTGAACAACCCGAGGTACCAGATCGACCGGTAAATGCATTCATCTCTCGATAAGGTGATTCTCTGAAACAATTCAGTCTTTGATAAATCAAATCATACATATTTTTATCGGTGATTGGTCACAAATGAAAACAAAATCTAAGTATGTTTTTATAGGAAATACCTAACAATCGTCTTCGTTTTTCTTCAAGAAACGTAAAATGTCGGAGTCTTAAATATTTATTAATGTTTTTAACCGACTTCTCCAGCGATACAAATGAGTGAAAACAGAATCATTAACATCCTTTGTGAGATTCGTGAGCACGAATCACACAAATATCACATTAAAATAAAAACATCTATCACATAGAAATCCAGTCAAGACGTACGCTCCAACGGTTTAGAAGTTAAGTGACATTAACAGAAAAAATAAATATAGGAGTATAAAGACAAAGATTATGTTTAAATAGAGTAATACGTTTGAGACGAATTCGAGAAAATTTAATCACGGTATCTTTTTAAATTTGTCTAGACGCAATTTACCTTTCATATGGCGGCGGCGGAAGAATATCACAAAGATTCATCCGACAGTTTTGATCTCCTCGCCGTCCTTGACTAGATTGTCTTGAGTCTTGAGTCGCATTATTCTGTCTAAAGCTATTATCCCGTCCTACCCAATGCCACTGAGGATAATCATAATCCGCGTCAGCAACGACAGCCCAATCTTTATTACCCTCGTGATGACTAGAAGATCTTGACTGAGTTTTGCACGACGGACATTCGTCTAGGGACATGTCTTGCATATCATCGACGTCATTTCCGCACTTTGTCATGTCACTGTAATCTTTTGTCAAAGTTGAGCTACTGCTTCGACAACAAGTGGAACATTCTTCGTTTGAATATTGATTGCTTTCTGCAAACGATCTTACCATACTGTTATCGTAAGAACCGGGGCTTACTGCACACTTTATACATGAATCTTCTGCATCTGTATGATCCTGGAAGATTACCTGAATTAAAATTCTACTCTATGTACTTTACTGTATATCTCAAAAATTATAACTAATTACAAACCTGATAATTTAATTCGGTATAAATAGCGCTAGAAGCATATGGTTCTGGCGGGATCCTTCTTGTTTCATCTTTAGGCATTCCCGACATAACATTAGCATGTTGAGGAAGACTATATTCCGCTTCCATAGCCATAGTTCCAATTGTGTGGCCTCCTAAAATTATGGAATCAAATTACTTTCCGAAGCAATAATAGCTAGGGTAAGGTAATTCGACGCAATATTTACCGTGTAATAGACTTTGATGACAATTCAAAATTTCTATCCTTGGCTCAGTTGAACCTTCGTATAACGGCCGTTCACGAAGCCATACCGCTTCCTTTCCTAGTAAACATTGTTGAGCATTCGCGATTGGTGTTCCTAATAAAATACATTAGGTTAATAAACGTCGAGTCAATAATAATATGCAGTATAAAGACGTTACAAGATTAAAAAATAGAAACCTGCGGAATTGTGGCTTTTTCTTTGCTTTGACTGTCTCCGTTTTAAGTAAACACCGATGCCAGTTCCAACTAAAACCAGTGCTAATAAAATTATACTCAACGCTAGAAGCCAAGTTTCTTGGAACATTGACAGAATTGCTTTGTCTCTCGCTGGTTCGGTTCTAAAATAACAGAAGATGTATTTTAACAAATTTCTCTTGCTTAATTAACTAAATTGAAATTGCACAAAGAGCGATAAATTAAAACTTTAGTGTCAGCTTTCATAATTTTTACATGATTTGTTTAATTTTCTTAGATTTTAAGTTTTATTGTGTAATTTGCTATTCACTAATGAAAGATAATTTGATTAAAATTTCTATATGATGTCGATAAATCATTGTCTGTATCTCTTTAATCTCATAGCTTTATCTCCAAAATACAAATGCAACGAATAAATTTATCTTATAAGTTTTTTCTTACCTACTAGTAATTATAATATTTTATAGCGATTTCTATAATTTGATTGAAATATTTATTGGCAATAATAAATAATTATTGTTAAATTTACACCTCTTTTTAAGAACTACTTACTGGGTATTAAGATAGGACAGTTTTTTCTAATATTTACGTATTTACTACGCTAATGTAAAGCTATATACTCACTGAACGTAATGTCTCTGTGATTGAGTCGGGAGCATGTGTATTTGCGCAGGGACACTAAAGGGCCCATGACCACGACGAGTGACTGCCGCTGCGCGTGCGCTGTACCGACCGCCAGCGCGGAGCGAACTTGCCGCTGCGGCACGTGTTCGCGCTCCTAGCGACATCTGCCCTACTACACGACCCGCAGTTCCCCCACCAACACGTACTTCGATCTAAATATATTTAAAAAAAACAAATGAATGACAAACTATTTGAGATTACTAGATTTAAATTTACTAAGCAATCAGATTAAGGACTACACACCAAGTAACCTGAAAGTTCACCGTTCCATGTATGTATAGGAGGCGGGTCCCATCGAATCCACGCTGATGTTGCATTTATGACCCCAGCTGAAACGCCTTGAGGAGGAGCGGTGGGTACTAAAATAAAACAAATACATTGATGTCTGAAGATGGAGTCTTAACTTTATTGTAGTAATACTTGTCTTAATTTTATTGTAAATGTGCCTAAGTGTTCCAACTTACTGTCTTCTTCTGTGAATCCAGTCTTCATATTGGACGGTTTGCCAAGTAAAAGTTTATAAAACGGCATTAAAAATATACTATATCGAGCAAACGGTAATAACCCTGTTAAAACATGACTGGAAGACCCACTGTTGTGGACTGTCATCATTGTAAAATTCTCATACTTCATAAGCTCGGACAAACTATCTATCGTTACATTTGTTTGTTGTGTACTTAACAACTCTTCAGCGTGTTCTCTATTTAAAGATGTACCATTAAACCATATTTTAACTCCCTCTAAATATTCATTGTAATCAGTTAACACCTGAAAAAGCGGGATGTGAAACAGATTATACATTCAATCAATCCTATAAACATTTAGATTATGCCAATATTTACTTACATCCCAAACGATTTTAAGTGTAGTTGCTGATATTCCTTCGACGCGCCTCAACGCCAAAACATCCTGTTGCAAGTATCGACGAGCCTGAACTAACTCGTACTGAGTCATCGGTGGATGGTTCTGAGGTTTATTTAGTTCTGGATGAGGAGACGATGACTCAAGATTTCCGTTGAATGAGTTAGCTTCTCTCCTTAGAACCTTCAAACAAATTTTGAATACAAATAAATCCGACAAGATATGCACGTGCAAACAGAATAAATAAATTGTTTTACTCAAGATTTTACCTGCAAAGTTGCCGTATGTAAAGCACTTCCTGCTGCACTAACTGCCACACAAGTTAAACGACCAGCGTGTTTCGTTGTTACTCGATCTAAATATAAAGACCCAGTACTATGAACGGAGTTGGTGAATATGAGTTCCTATAACAACAAATTAAGTTTAAGTTGTTGCTAATGTCTCGACGACGGTAATGACGTATAATCAAGTAACCCGTCTGCCTGATTATGATATAAAAAATCATAAGTAACATACAAAAAAAATTATGTTAGAATAAAATACCTGAGATCCTTCCATGGTCCAAAAAACAACTGGCTTAGGGGTTCCATCCGCCTCACAAGGAAAAGACACGGCTTCCCCTTCCCAAGCTGTTTGATCTGAAGGGACTCGTGTAAAATGGGGTAAAGCTGGAAGTAAATAATAAGTTTAATGTGATGTCATCATATGTCGTAAATTCACTTCAAAATAAAATATTTAACTCACAATGTAGAGTAAGTGTAGCACTAGCAGCACTACTACCAGCTTGACTCTCTGCTCTGCAGGTATAAGTTCCACCATCGCTTGACACCACCCTATCTATTCGCAGAGACCCTCGTCGAATAATGGCATAGGGAGATAGGGACCCTTTATCGCGAGCCCAAGTTACAGAAACATCCGAATCTGGGGATACCTATAAGATATACGTCAATAAATAATCGTACATTAAAGTTCAAACACGGATAAGTTTCGTATTACCAGTTACTTACTTGACAATGAAACTCGATGTTCTGACCTATTAATGCCGTTATATTATTGGGTTTCACTAGAAAATGTGGTTTGCGTAATACGAGTAACGTAGCTGGATGAGATTGTCTTTCTCCAGCCACATTAGAAGCCACACATCTATATACACCACTATCTGATGGAAGACTTTCTATTATTTTTAAATTACCACCGTCAATTATTGTAACCCTGGAATAAAAATAACATATTTATGTTTGTATCTTTTTTGCACAGTAGTATTATGTTTATGCTGAATTTATTAATAAATAGATTTGATACCTTCCATTAACCTCTGCATCTAAAGTATGCCCGTCTTTAGTCCAATGGACAGAAGGATCAGGTACTCCTTTTGGTGCTGAACATTCCAATAACGCTGGTTCACCGCTTGCTACCTTAACATCCCGAGGTTCAACCCGAAACTCATCTCGAAGCACTGCAAATATTGGACTACGTAATACATACCCATATACGAGAAATTAAGATTTTTGTTTCAAATATACAAAGAAAAACTTTAGTTTTGTTTGCATTAAATGAACTCGCAAATGGACTTAAAAAGTCGTTACAACTCCGCTTAATATTTGAACTGTTATAGTAGTTTTAAGTCTTTTAACATTCACAATAGTACACTTTTCTCACGTAGTATGAATATTTAAGTAAAGTTTGTTGCAATAATTCCCAAAGGTATGTTTAACTACAGTAAAGTGAATTTAAACTACAAATTAATCTTAATGTTTAAACCATTTAGTGCTCGTAAATTTATTATTGTCCATCAGAACATTATCATAATCTTGACAAGGACCGATCTATTATCTTACTTTCTCATGACCAATTTAGTTCGAGGGTATCAAACTGCTTCCGTATAACTAGTAGTATAATAGCGTAACTACTAGCATAGTTGATTGATATTGACGTGACGTATTACACCATACTAAGCGAATTACTTTTAAAATACAAACAAAATACAACCTTCTATTCAATATAAAAGAAAAAGATAACAAAACCAAATTATAATCGATTTAGGACCTCGCTTGTTAGACTGGAATCATGCAAAACTAGGTATTTTCATAAGTTTATGTGGCCATATTAAATTAGAGAATAAATACATTTCTTTTATTAAATGAAGTACATACGCATTTGTTGAAACATTAATTTTCTACATATTCATTGTCGATAAAAGCACGTAATCATAACAAGGATACTAGGAATTTATGCCGAAATTATATTAAAGATATTCAATTAAGTGATGCCTCGTCCTGTAACTCGAATATAAATATACACGCTACCATTCAACCGACAATGGTGTGTGTTGACCTACTCGTATTATGTAAACGAATAGCTAGTGTAAAACACAGTAGAATATTCTAGCTTGATAATCCATTAGTGGAAGCACGTGGATTATCTAGTAGGGACATGTTACCTACATAGAAAACTGTTCATGCAGAAATGCTGCTACTTCCTTAAATGGAACAATAAATACAATTGACTTTACGGTGTTTTGCTAGTATTACAGTTAATTTTTAAATTTGTGATTTGATTCATAACATTTACTTCTATCAACTACTTATCCAAAATATTTTTAATTTTCATTATAATGGATGCTTTGAAAATTTTAATGTTCCCGTATTAGAAAACACAACTGTGTGTGGTAGACACGTAATAGCGATTTGTAAACCTTTAATTTCATTTAATCATTACATTTTATAAGTTATTAGTTACCGTTTACGCTTCGCATTTGAAATCCGTATCCAAAACAATAAGATAAGTAATATTTCCGAAATATCTATTATATAATCATCGAGCAATTACCGTCTTATTATGAATTGACTTACAGCTTCATATTTGATCTATATTATGGTTTTATGATCAAGTTATGGTTGAACTTAATAGAAATTGTTTTATCAAATGTCACGGTAACAGGCAAGTTCTCATTTAGAACAGTATTGACCAGACAATCCATTAAAGCAGTGAGGATAAATAAATAATTCATACCCGAAATGGTGAGCGTGGCGTTCTTGCTGACCGCATCCCCTACCGAGTTGCGCGCTACACACCAATACACGCCTTCATCGCTTTCCTTCTTGCCACGCATGACTCTGCAATAAAAATTCTATATGGTTTTTTGTTTAATAGGAAGCCTTATATCTTAACTAGTTTATGCAACTCTCGTAATCTACTAGTAATGCTAAAGAGGATTACGCAAACAGTTCTCTGATAAGAAACTTCGTATGTATTCTTGTGATGTCCGAGCAAACTATTTCCATGTCAATGTTTTTTATCATTCGTTGTGTTGTGTTTGCATTGTATAATTTATCAAGGTCTTGTATAAATGTATGAATGCACAATTTTTGAGGCACCACCAATTTTGAAACTCAAACCAACCCTGTATATGTTATACCCTTCGCAATGTTACGTTGATAGTGTTAGTGTTCCGCCCTTCTTTTAAATTTAATCTTCGAGTTTCGAAACAATGCTGATGTTCCACGCTTCCTTCTTACCAATTTATTCGCTTACCATCAAGTAAACCTAATTATTTTTTTGGCTATTGATGAAATAATATAAATCAATATAGGGTAAAAAACGGCACCTGAGAAATAACAGCCCATCTTCAAGTAGCACACGATGTGGGTGGTCAGTCTGTGTAAGCGGAGTACCATCCTTGTACCACTGAATGGTAGGTTTCGGTTTGCCTTCAGCCACGCACCGGAGAGTTGCGGGCTCGCTCCTGCCTACTATGGTGTCTGCTGGATGCTCCTTGATACGGGGCGCCCGGCTTTGGGCTAGGGTATAATCGAACAGGATTATAATGCATTTCATTTCGACAACTTATTTGAAGTTACAATCTAAAATCGAACGATATCTAACACAGATACAAAAATTAGCTAAGGTATGCGATACTTCGCAATACCCAAACTTGATTTAATATGAACACAAAATACTCTCATCGCTAAACTCAGGTCTCCTCTCATAATAATTAGGGAGAAAACCATGGATCACTTTGCCAAATACAGATTTGTAGACCCCAGACACACATTAGAATATTACATAGAAATCTTAGTTGCTCAGGCTTCCTCGCGATATTTTTCATACACGCCGCAAGAACAGATTACAATATTAAAATGTATTTAACTTTCATATCATGTAGGTATTCACTTTCCTAATCCATATGAAGTGTACATGGTAGCGATGCCTACACAAGACCGATATAAGGTACACATAAATCATTCATATCCGGAACTGTGTTGTAATAAAACAATTGATAGCTCAACTACAGTACTATCAAACGATTTAAAATGTTATTGAAAGCTTCCGCAGTACATTACATTGTAATGTTGATGATGATATATGCAGTAATGGTTCTTATTAGTTTTAAAATAGATTATCTACATGGATTTTAAATTCGAATTGTTGGGTTATTGGATGGTTGGATAATATTTATTGGATAAAGTAATTAAAGATGCATGCATCTATAAGGAAACAGGATTTTCAAAATTTTGGTACATTTATAACATCATAATTTTTGTCTATCAATATTTACCCGATGATCACTTTTTCTTATCATTTTTAATTATACTGATTGAAAAATATGTAATACTGTTAATTTATTATAATTGGTAAGTGAAATAAATATCTGCATAATCTGCATCTTTCTGCATATTCATATTTTTCATTGCTCTTGCACCGACCGATTATAAAACATGAAAATAATTTTTAAATAAAGAAGCTTGCATTAACTTTAATGATGATACGATTGCAATTTCCACTTGCAGTGTAATTTCTGTTTGGTTTGTCAAAAATCATACGTAAGGTTTAAAAAACATGATGTATTATTATCACAATAATAACAGAGCAGGTAAAATTTAATGAAGTTTATTTCCTAAAAAAATGTTTTCATCACAAAAAGTTAATGACCTCAAACCAATATCTTACCGCATTATGGACGAAGTAAATTATCTTTGTTTTACAGTATTATCAATTTCACTTCATTACGCCGTCGGCTTCGTTATCTGACAAAAACAAAAAGACCGCTCAAAATAAAATCACTTACCTTCTGCGTGTGGCAATGAGAATAAGAGGAACAAAATTAAAACAGTCTTCAACTGGTTGCTTGCACGTTTATCTCTGTTAATTGGTCCCGCGACCATGCTTGACACTACTAATTACCGTCACTTTACACTCTCCCACATAGTCACTAATTAACATCTAGACAACCAAGGTTACAGAATGTTTAGAAATAAAATTACGAAGACTCATATTGGCAAAACATAAACAGTGCGAATAGTTTAGTGCGACATCGCGATGTATACGGAGCGCATTCGAATACACCCACCCCGTTTGCTATCCTTGAGGGCACTGCCCCCCCACTCTCGATGTCATTTCGCGCCGACTCAGTAAGCGAGCTTTTGCGAACTGAGCTTTATGGCGCGCTGAGGATTAGCAAATGGTTCTTGCGTTCGGAGACAATGCCTTGTTTATTAATGCGGTTATTGATGCGTTACTTCCTTCCTAAAATGCATATTAAGGCTTATTTTATGAGACCACACACGATTTGTCATATTTGCATGTAGCCATTAAACACAGCTTATGAATTAAATAAAGAATATTCAACTTTTAATATTGTCGTGTAAATTTTTGCAAAAAGCAATACCTGATAAGATATAAAATATCTGTATTAAAGCCAATGTACACAAAACGATTATCTCAAAGCTAAAAGAATTATCCGCAAGAAAACTGGAGTAAAAAGACAAACCCGGAGCGTAATAATGACTAACGACGGAAGAAATCAATTGTAAAAAGTAAGTTTAAAATGTATTTAAAAAATTCTTTACCGCCTATCCCTAGACTTAAAGTGAGGTAAAGTAAGGTTTGTTCAATAAACCTACAAAAAAGTGAGAGTAAATGAAGATTTATTTTGAACATACGAAAACCATCACCGAAGCGTATCCAAGAATGGAAACTTGCTATTCAACTAATTGCTGTGACCCTTGTTAAAAAGTGACTATGAGTATACAATATAGAAACAGTTTATGTAAACCATTATAAATTATAATAATGGCGATTGGCTAATATGAAAAACAAACCACCACGCACATGCACCATTCCCGAGTAATATTGGAATCCCAATGATGATCCCAATCCCGATGAACCCTGTTTGATTAAACAGGGTCAAATGTTTCATTTGCCATTTTCTCTTTCATTATTTAACTGAGTGTACTACAAGTAAGGAGACTAGTAGGAGTTTTTAGGTAGACTGACTGAAATATGGATGGATGGATCCTAATATTCATAATCTATACATACAGTTTATTACTTTTAGTAGTAATTAACATTTAACATTGTGTTCCTATGGGGCGATAATTATAGGAAAATTGCCCAAAGCTCGTGTTCTGTACTCCGTACACGTATTAGTAAACGTGTCAATTATGAGGCACATGCGTTGACTGTTTCCTAGTTGATTGTACTTATTGCTTTACTGGATTAAAACTATGTTACGCTTTGTAAGCATTATTCATTAGAATTAATCAATGAATCTCTTAATGAAATTCTGCAGTTTCAGACCAATTTAATTAGTTAGAATTACAATAAAACAATTGATGCTCTAGATTCTACGTTCTGCCTTTGTTCTCGTGTTAGTCATACAGACCTTTACATTATTAGTGTAGATACTACTATCTGTACTTTGCTAAAGCTAAATTGTCCAAAGCAGATGGCTCGTGCGGTAATAATTTCCGCACACGTGCTCGTTTGAGCGTGTCAATTGTGCCGCTGTCGGAACACGTTCGTACATATCCAATATCTTTTGTATGTGATACAGGACTAATACATACAACTTTTTGTTCCTTTTAAAAAAAAACATCTCCTTGAATCCAATGATTGTCTGAAAGATCTTTATTCAGTGATAATACCGCTTATTGTTAGCATTGTACTGTGTAAATTTTCACCGCAGTCTTAATATTAAAATGTTCTTCTTGTTTTTCTGTATTCGATCTTTGTAACTATAATTGAAATGGCATTCAATTATTTTCCCATCATATTTGGATGTATGATATTCACCTAAGAAATATTTCCCAGAATAAAATCTATCATAAAGGTTATATAAAACAAGGGTTCCATTGCTAAATGAATTTCGATTTATTTTATCACATGCATTTAGATATATTATTCTTGTTATGGAAACCATAATTTTGAGTCAATGCTGTATTTTTTTAAATGCAAAAAATCCCAATTGATATTTACAGAATGAATATTTATATTATATTTTAAAGAGTTTACTTAACACTTGGCCTAACCAGTACCCGTATAACTACAGTAACCGTATAACTACGCTTAACTACAGTAGAATAAATACTATTCTAATACCAATAAAAAAACCAAAACGGATATTGAAGATATGCTAGGCAAACGTACAAATACAAGGTACCAGCTACCCGATCTCCCGATTGATTATATTAACCTCGGATATTTAATTAACGTTATCTCAAGCCGAATCTAGTAATGTTACGTAGCGAATCCCTCGTCAGGTTCTACGTAATCAACCTATCACTTCGGGACAAAGGAGGCTTCCTTCATTAACTCGGTCCCGTTGAAATATTCATGAAACAGAATTCTAGTCAGTATTCACTTGGTTATTCGAGACACCGTCAAGTTACCTGAGCTAGCCAATTAACCGTGTCGTATTATTATTATTAAAATCTAAACAATTGTTTGATAGCTCTAAAAATGTAATTTAAATATTGTAGTAAGAATCGCTTAAGTATCTTTTTAAAATAAAAATTAACTATTCGTATTCTTTATACAGTATCTGGATATGGAGTCGGTTTTAAATAAAATGTACCTAATAGTCTCACGTACTAGCTTTTTTTTAAAATAAGGTAATACTTGATGTCAATCCTACGTAATTACAAGTGGTGAAGATCTCCAAGATGGTGTAACTCCACTAGTAACTAACTACTAACGTAGTAAAAGCCTACTATTTATATATCGCTATAATTGGTATTATCATTCAGTGTAATAAACAGGCATTCACTACTAAATAAACAAAAATAAAGTAGTTAAATTCATCCTGGTATGAAAAACAGTTTGTATCCTTATTCTAGCAAGTAAGTTTGGCTTGAGAGTCAGTTCAACCTTTCTACTCCTCTTTTTTGGCCGACAGGCTGCTTTCTGTTTCAGGTGTGTATGGGTAGTAGTAAGCACTTGCTATTACATAGCAGGCTTCTCGTTTCTCACCTATTCATATATAAAATAGTATTATTATATTTAACTTTAATCTCAAAGAATGTACATGAATACGTATACATTTTTACTGACTTAACATCGATCTTAGTATAATAAAATTGTATTATATTATATAAGCGCTCATAGTCCGGCGGCTCGCGTCGATCCTATGCGATCGACATAGTTAAGCAACTGCGGGCACGGTCGGTACCTGGATGGGTGACCGCTAGTGGCAAAATTTATTGAGCGTTTCCGTGCTTCGGAGGGCACCTTAAGCCATC
>DWJN01000177.1:0-29111 GCA_018248895.1 Carystus phorcus
ATGCCAAATTTCAGCCCGATCCGTCCAGTGGTTTGGGCTGTGCGTTGATAGATCACTATGTTAGTCAGTCAGTCACCTTTAAGTTATAAATATTTAGATATATGTATAATAATAAATAAATAAACTAGTCCATGTTTGACTACAATCCCGCTTGATGGTAAGTGGTAAAGTGGTATTGGATGGTAAAGCGCATTAACTTAGTAGAAGGCTATTAATTATTAACTATCGATTGTCTATTGATATTGACATTACTATGGATATCGATAGTACTGTGACGTCACAATACGATACTACTACGTACGATTGACTATCCTACTATACGATTGTAGTCCATACAAAGTACTATTTATACTATCAATAGTTTGACTACTTTTCGAGGTCAATTATCGATAGTCAGGCATCATAACTGTTAATATTTTTTTACTTTTTATAAATAACTCGACAGCATTCACAATAGCAATTGGAGATATTTTATAGTACCAGCATTCTTTACTGTAGTGTCTCTTAACAAAGCTAAGAAAGTCGAGTGAATTCCGCTACGAAGCTTTAGACATCTTAATGATTTAATGATAATCTTGAGATTATTAGCATTTTATATATAGCGGACCATAATGACGACTGACTGAGCTATTACATATGATTTATTTTAGCATTATAATTAATTAGCATTCTCCTGGTATTCGATATTTTACCCACACTAACGAAATACAAATGATTTTATTAGATAGTATAGAGTATATTTTTTTATTATAATGCTGTGTCCACGTTTACAGTTATCATATCTAGGTCAATTATTCGAATATTACTATCTTCTATAATATTTAGGTTGAGTTACACTAAATGTATTCTTTTCAATTTTTGAGTTGTCATTGATTAAATGTGCGATATTTTAAATATTTAAAATCGATAAAATATTAAAGTGTAAAAAGAAAATTCATTCGAAACAGAAACAAGATTCCAAACTCGAATGGAATTGCAACGACAAACCGTTCAAACTGGGCGCGTGCCGTTCACAATTTAATTTTGTATCTGTGTTGCAGAATTCGAGCGAACGCACTATCCGGACGTGTTCGCACGGGAACGACTGGCCGAAAAGATTGGATTGCCTGAGGCACGTATCCAGGTAAAATAAACTCCAGTTTACACCACGGAAAGGTGACTGTATCGATACATTACTTGCGGCTGGTTACTAACAACAATAGTGGTGTACATACAAAATGGCGGCGTTTCGCGGTCATTTTCAATATTTGTTTTTTTTTTTATTTGTCTACGATCTACGCTTTCTGTTCTTAAATCCGATTTTATATAAAATCGATTATATAGATCTTGATTATTTTTGTTTTTAAACTCTTTTAAAATGTAACCGATTTATAAAACAAAAAATCGATAACATAAAAATTCTATTGTTATAAGGTCTATAAGGTAAGGTAAGTATAAATGATAAAAGATTTTTTTAAGTCGGATTTTCGAGGTTGTAGATGGCACTTAAGATTTACTTACTGGAATTACTACAAGAACTTAATTTTTCCATGTGTATTAGTAAATATTGGGTTATACAAATAAATACGATATGGTTGGGTGTTACATTTTTGTGGTCACTATTGGCGTAAAAACTGCTCATTTTGCGGTTACTAACCAACACCGTGCTTACTAACAACTACAAAGTATCATTATATTATATTATGTACTAGTCGTATTCTTTTACTAAAACCTACTTGCACTTCTATTAAATAATAATAATAAATAATAATAATGATTAATGGTTATTTAGTTAAGTATACTAGAAAGAAAGGATTTATTTAGTCGTTAAATTAGTTGACAATATGTAATAATGAAAAAATATTTTACGTACAACATTCAGTGGCGAAAAAGGTTTCGACTTATGTCATGTTCCACCCACGACCTATGATTTTCCATACTGATTTTCAGTGTGCGAATTTCGAACAGACGACACCAACGAGAATAACAAAACAAAATTAAAAATAATATCATGTTACATTTTGAATTTGTTACGAACTTATTTTAAATGATGAATAAGTTAATTTACAGTCTTCACTCTCATTAACGACCGGTAATCGATTCAAAATCGATATCGCGTTTAAATTATATGACATTACAGGGGCGTTTTATTAAAAATGTACTCTGCATTCGTTATACGAGCGTGTTTACCGTGTCTGTTTACATAGGCGCGAGCATGTAGATGCGTCTTCGGCAAACAGACTGAAAAAACAAGGGCATATTATAACCCCAGGAGCGGCGTCGATGTGCAAACACGGACATACATATCATGCATATTATGTGGTATATAGCTCTTATAAATCAGAACACAATGTTAAATATGTTTTTGTTGGTCCATTTTTCGTTCATGTTTATCTTAGTTGTTTACCGTACGATACTATGGAGGGTTAATTAAAAGTTGCAGCGGCTACCATCATGCTAATAATGTAAAATGATTTTGCTTTTGCATATGTATTTTAACGTAATTTTTTTTTTTATTTTTGTTTGTTGTTATATTTTACGTTTCAAATGATGAAAATGGATGTAAGTCTTTACTTAACAGTCGCTTTGTCAATAGACAAAATTAACTGACTTTAATTATATACACCGCATTAAATATTCCGTTTAACAAAGTATGCATTATTAGGGATAACTCAAAAACTGCTCGTCAGATGTCGCTTGAAATAACATGGAACTACATGACAAGCACTTCTTTTCGAATATGAAATGAAAAGAAGCATCAAAATCGGTCCTTGTCTTTTTTTTAAAGTTGTTTTAAAAGTGGTATGTTATATCAAATATGGCTGAAGCTAAAGAAAATTTTATAATACGTATTTTAACCAGATTTTCATGAACTAATTAGGACGGTAAATAAATAAATTAATAGTCTTCGAATTCGATTATGAACGTTAAAATATTATGAACGAAATATGCAAAACCGAATTCAGTAATAAAGTGACACAAAAACAGAAATAACCGCCGCTTTTCGTGTCAAAAGCGTTTTTACCCGCAAAGCGTCTCATTATAAATGGTAAAAGTTACGAAATCCCAGTATTTACGACAAATTGCATCGAAGCATGCGAGGGAATGCCTGCACCACTTAGCAGTATCCACATTCAGGGCCAACAGTTTAAAATATAATTTGTCACTGTGAACTTGGCGCATTTCGCGACTATAATGGCTTAATGCAATTTTTACAGCGACCTTTTAAGTACTTTTAACACTTATTTTCTAATCGAATCACTGACTGCACGGACCGGTTTTAAAGCGTCTTATAATATTATCATTTAACGATCGATCGACTGGCTGTCATGTTAAATTAACTTAAACATTTTTTAAGAAAAAAAAACAAACTTAAATTTAAACTATAAAATGTTTTTAAAGAATATAGGTTAGTTTTCTATAACTAAATCTTAGTGCTGTTTTATTTTATTCTAAAGTAACTTCCTTTATGGAACATAATACCTAAATTGTAATATTGTCGTATGTAAAAAATATAGTTACGAAATTAAAAATTATCTGGCGTTTTTGGAATAAATCTCATAATAATTTTGACACGAAATATTTTAAAATTAATTTATCTTTATGGGTAACTAGTGATTACTAGTACTAGTAATCTAGTAACACCCTATTGAAAACAGTAATTATTACTTTTTCAAGTTATTACTAGATATAAATTTTAAACTATAACCTCCAAA
Source organism: Carystus phorcus (assembly GCA_018248895.1). Classification (NCBI taxonomy): domain Eukaryota; kingdom Metazoa; phylum Arthropoda; class Insecta; order Lepidoptera; family Hesperiidae; genus Carystus; species Carystus phorcus. The sequence goes on from DWJN01000177.1 coordinate 3,696, forward strand.
ATACGCTGCATCTTTTCTATCGTGGTTTAGTTCTTATATTTATTCGATTTATAGTTTTTGCAGTTAGCCACTTAGTTTTTAAAAACAAATACTAGCTACTTCCATTTAAAACTACTCTATGACAAACCGCCATTTTGTTTTTCGAACAATGACAGGCTTTCTTATTCGAAAAAAGAAGATGGCGGCGACATTGTTGCTGGCGTCGTGCTAAGCTCTCACATTAGCCTCTCGTCGTAGTCGCCGGGTCTAGTTAACATTCGCGCTGCGATGGACGGTCAACAAGTAGGGCTGTAGGGCTGACCTTATAAAAGAAGAACGCAGAAGACATTACCAAAATCGATGTTTAAAACAATCGATATCTCGGATTGAAATCGATTCGTAATTTTTCGTCGATTGATTTGATTTAAATTTCGTGTTTATGGCCAGTAATGTGAACTAAAAATTAATTTAAAATATTAGTTATTATTAAAGCGGAATTTAAGTTAAAGTGAATTATTTTATTTCTCAGCATGAAGATTATGTATTTCGTATGTAAGATTAGCCATTTGCAAAAAAATCTACTAATAGTAACGCAGTTAAACAGGAAAATGTCGCACCATTGGTAAATATTATAGTCGTAGCTCCAATCAACACCGGAGTGACCTGACAGCCCTATATGAAAATACACGTTTTCGCAGCGACACGTTTGCGCTTCAAAGTAAATTGAACTTTAACAGTGACGCGCTAAGTTAGATTTCCTGCGTGCTAAAGGAGGCTTTCAAGGAGTGACGCGGATCGTTTTGTATTCGGACGGTCGCCACCACGTGTTGCCCCGGGGTTCAAGGCTGTGTCGAAATGGCGAGGATAGGGGAGCCATGCAGTATGGAAAAATTGTTAGGAAAATTTGCATACGACGGGTTTTTTGTCTAAGTTTTTCTTTTGAAGTGAAACTTCTTTACGTAAACGGCATTGGTGTTACGATTTTTGTAACGGAAGACCTATTACTTTACCTTATCTCAACATAACTAAATTGGTCAACGTATCCTAAAGGATAAGTTATAGCTTAAACGATTGTACTATAGCTAAATAAAAAAAATAAAATTGGAGAGTTTGTAATATTACCGCGCGTTTTACTAAATGCTTATGTATGTATACATGATACATATATATAAATAACATTTTTTTCAATTTTTGTCTGTTTGTTTGTTCCGGCTAATCTCTGGAACGGCTGGACCGATTTTGATAGGACTTTTACTGGCAGATAGCTAAGATAAGGAGTAAGTTACACTTGGTAGCCTTTTGTATCAGTATTTTAAATTTATGAGTAGTAAAAGATCTGCGAACTGATGAATAATTTGTATTTTTAATTACGAATTTTCGGATAAACTAACAGTTATTTTCAACATATTCAACCGCTGAACGTTTTAATAATTAATAATATACAGTAATGTCTATAAAATACACTTTAATTTTTATACGGTCAAATACCTTGAATACGTTTATATTTTTCAATATATTACAAGAAATAAAAAAGGAATATCCTTACAATTTTCCGCGCAATCGGAGTCACAACTCGGGGGTTGGTATCGATCTCGAGCCTATAGGAAGCGGGGGCGAATTTCCTGTGGAGGGTGTGTTTTGAAAAATTGCCATCCACTGCGCTACACAACCTTTTTGGCCAAAAGCCACGCTAATTTGAACCGTGCGGATCTGTTTGTAATGAAGTACGGAGATTAACTATGATAGTAACGTCATGGTTTGGATATTTTTTTAGTCCTAAACGATTTTTCATACTGATGTAAATGGTGATGATCTTTATAAAGATGTGGTTAAGATATAACTGTAAATACAATTCAATATTAAATATTTGCATTGTTGTCTATACATAACTTATTATTGTTAACAAACAAAATAATTAACTACACTGTATTTTTTTATTCTCAAACTTATTCTTTTTAGTGGTTCGAAATGTTTTAATCGTCCATTTATTACGGCTATGTGACGTCACAATAAATTCAAGATGGCGCCTTAAAGAACATAGTGTAAAAAAATAAAGGTGATAATTTTACGTAGTCAAAATTCGATATTTAAACTGTTTCAAATATGTTCTTTAAATTATGTTCTAGTTTATTATTGATATTGCAAATAAAGCGAATGCAAAAGCAAATTAGCGTACAGTTGAACTGCTGTCAAAAAGACAGCAGTCAATTGCCTGCTAAATGATTTAAACAAAAATAGACTATAATAAAACATAATATAAGTGATATCCTCCAGCTATAAGACTCGTAACGAGATTGAAAAGTTGGGTAAACGTGCGAATCGTAATTAACGTCGAGTTTTATTAAAAAGGTAATAAAATTACGAGCTTAAACTGTTGTCGTAACAGCTTGTCGGCGAAATAACAGAATTATGGCGGATCCCATTTGGTGAGCCTTGTGTAAGGTTGTTATTGAATCAACGACGAGGACCTGCGAGTTATAAAGAAATAACGCGACGAAAACACGACAACATAAGTGTGTTATATCATGAAAAAGGCATTTGTTTGTTAATAAAATCCATATACCCGCTCGTCCGATAACTTAAGTCTTCGGGCGCTTTTTACGTATACGTGACCGCTGGTACAATTTCCAAGTGTTTCTATTCTCTAAGGGCACATTAGAATGATCTTAAATATTGGTAGCATTTGTTAAGCCATAGGCGGTGTTTATATAAACGTGATTCTTAAGATCCTTCCAGCAATTTGCAATGGAATCGCGTGATATAAGCTCAGGCTTCAAAGATGGCTGGATAGAATTCAATGAGCTTCTATTCTGTTTACACTAGACATATGTATATTGCTAGTCTATTAATTCCGTCATTGCAATATTAATGCTTAAAACCTGGTTAATTTTGAGCAACAATTGTGTGTAAGATTTTGTTTGCAACCTATCTTTGTATACACGTTACTCCCTCTAGCGGATACATGTTGAACTTAAAACGTTTTACTGTTTAGTGTATTCGCCTTACAGTTTACGACAAAGTAACAGTTTATCATTATAATAATTCAGCCCTTGTTTATGTAGTAGTTACTAGGCATGATATATAACTTATTAAATCAGCATATTTTTTAAATTGGGATAACATAGTAAAATAAATAATGCTTCTCTACAAAGAGGATTTTAAATAATTCAATCGAAGTTTGCAAAGTTTATTATTTTCAAACTTACAACAAGAATTATTTTTTATTGTATAGCTGCTTCTTTATACTATAATGACTAAACAACATATTTATGTATCCATTGAGATACATATCTAAATACAAAAGGAGCTGTAGGTCTTAAATAAATCTATTGTCAGACACTAAAATACGGTAAAAGTATTCAAATAGAATGTAAATACATATAATGTATATTTAGTGTGTTTAAACACATCTTAAAAGATAGGTAAAACTTGAAGTATATATAAAAATACATGGTCGATAGTTCCCGCTTGTCGCAAACAGTGAGACGAGGTTCTTCTGTCTGTCTATGAGGGTAGCTCGGGGTACAATTTATAAAAGGCGAATGACAGAAAGGCGGGAAGGGTCTGTCATCACTGTCGCGAGATATCTATGGACACAGTGAGAAAAAGGAGGAACGTCATAATATTTTATTGTGACAGTAAATGTCGTAAATGTATTGCGGGAGCGTTTTAAGTAATTGACTGCGATGGGGGCGTGTGTAGGTTTGTTTTGGCGGGAAATATGTTTTTATTTATGTACCCATAGATAAGTGTGGTGTAGATTAATGAGTGATGTTATATTGCTAACATATGGACGACACATTACTCTGTGGAACGTTTTGGTTTATAGGGATAAACGGTGCAATAAATATTATTTGCGTAATTTTATATGTTGGTAGTAGGTATAGATGTTGTTATGCGCTTAGTCCAATTTTAAGTCAAGCGACGTCAATTTGGTCAACAATTGGTTGGGTGACCAGTTTTAAAATTTTCATGAGCATATATCAAAAAACACATCCACACGGTCAAGAATCGGATCGGTGGCCGCCGTTAAAAATTACTCATATGTAAATAAAATATGTTTTTCTGTGTTATGTAGGTAGGTTCTATATTCCTTATGAGTAGGTATTTTTAATATAAGTTAATGCTTGACGTCAATCCTATGTGATGGTAAGTGGTGAAGAAATCTACAATGGTAGACGCATTACTTAGTAAAAGCCTATTCACTGGTAGGTACATATAGCATTGAATTGAAAACGTTGCCCAAACGAAATAAATAGAGGCGAAATAGCCGGTTTCTTAATAATCCTCTGCCTTTTCTTATTAGTACCAAACCGAAACTTTTGCGAGTAATACGTGTCGGCCCACAGACCCTTTCTGCCTCAGTGTGGGTTCGCGAGGGTCCGAATAAAATATTGTCGGCGACGTTTAGGCCGTTTCGTTAGAGGCAAAGCAATAATATTATGACATATTGCCGCTACAGCTTCTTTGAACTTTCGTATTTTCGTATTTCCTTATCGATTTCGGAGGTAGGTAAGTTTCGGTACGACGAATGTCCTCAAAAAAGTTGTGAACCATTTCTCACGAAACTTTGGAGAAATTTTACTGTAGGAACACAGTTATTGCTAGTGACTAGATTTTCTTAAATATTTGGTAAAATTAAAGAGAATGAATAATAGTCTAATAATATGAAATTAATCAAAGTACGTATTATTTTCCTAACTATATCGTTTTCGGTATTGAAATTAAGTATTTAATAAAAAAAAAAAAGTTATCTGTTTGTACTGATGCACCTATTATAACCTATTTAAAAATATATAACACTTTTTATTTATCATCCTTAAATGACATAAAAGTCACTTCTTTAATAAAAAAAACAGCCCCTATGTCAACTATCACTTGCTAGATAGATTTATCTAGACAACAACTTGATATCTAAAACCTAAGGTAATAATTATATTGAACTAGCTAAGGACTAACTTCGGGAAGATTAAAATAGAACACATATTTGTCTATTAAGTATTTATTTTTAACCTCTAAGATATTACAATAGTAAAAAAGAAAATAACGATAGTATCTTATTTTAACATTGTCATCACGAGCTACTACATTCTAGAAACAATACCGCCCTTTCACAGTACAATAATGTGAAGTTTTTGTCGATATTGTGTGAAAATTTCCACTACGATCCGCCTTGCAAAGCGCGGCAAGGCTCGGCGCCATATTGCCGCCGCCATGACTGTCGGCAGCGGAAGTGACGCGCACGTGAGCGCTTCCGCCGCCGCGTTCCGTTTCACTCAGTTCAATGTCACAATATAACGTTCCATGCTTCAATTATCTGCTGCGTCTCTTATCTACAATTGAGACTTCAACTGCATCGTCATTGTCTTTGAGTTTTTATTTCACTTGATAGCTTGATACTGATATATTTTAATCTCAAGATCTGACGTGAGATTATTTACATTTATATATTTTTTTATATAAAATATTTTTATTAAAGAAACGGAATATTTGAAGGACGTTGATACGTTTAATAATAATTAATTTAATAATTAATTATTACTTAATTATATCATATTAATTGACAATTTGAGACACACACTAATGTATTCTTGATTTCTGTATAGAAAATGTTTAGCGTACACAAACTGTTATTCCTTAAACAAATATCAAGGTATATGTATTTAAAACATAAAATTCAACTGTGTAAACAAAGTAAATATTTAGGTGGGCAAAGTATATGACTAAATGAATTTGCATGTCAGTTACCTACGTACCAAATTTTTTGCGATATCACGTCAATATAAATACAACAATATTTTTAAAATGTATTAATGCCGTACTTAATTGTAATCATATAAATACGACGGAGCGAACAAAACCTTTGCCTATACTAAATAATGTTATTAAAAGTAAAGTTGTTTAAAACCTATATAACATTCGAGACATTAAATTCATCCAATTATAAACTACCTACATTACCTAATTATCGTTCCAGGTATAACTTCCTAATGAAACGGCTGCTCTAGCTAGACAACTAGAGCGAGTTGTAGCGACATCGCAACTTTATTATTGCGTGCTTTAGCCACCACGCGAACCCCTGGAGGTTTCGCTAATATTATAATTACAGACCTAAATGAACATTAACCTCGTTAAACTTGTTGATGACATGCGTTGAGGATGGTATAAAATTGAAATTTTAATTGAGTTCAGAGGTTTAGTAAGGTTTACATTTGCTTAGCTCCTAGTGCCGTATTAGTTTAGTAACCAAACAGTCGTTAATGAAGACTGAAGCATATAATAATAACAGGAAATGTTTTATATAACATTTCCATATTTCCTATTACAAAAACTATACTACTGAATGTCCACTAAAGAACGGAGAACGAAGAACGCCTTAACATTGTTTGTAAATTACGTCTACGTGTAAAATATTGCTCAAGTTATTGTATTAGGCGTTTGGTAGCAAAGTCTGCTGTTTATAAAATCATATTAGTTACGGGTGAACGATGTAGCGGTCTCAGAGCTTTATAATAAGAATAACGCCACACGCTTATAGCCCCACTAGGATACCCTGTGTCGTGGGTGCCATGGACAACACAAAAATACACACACACCCAGACCGAGAACAGAAATTTAAACTCATTAAAATTTCGGTCTCGCTGGGAATCGAATCCAGAACCCTTCGAACGGTGGTCCGGCGTGGTGACCATTACGCCACGCGGGTCGTCGATTATTAACAAAGATTATTAGATATATTAAAATAACAAATAAATGTTAAAATAGACATATGTTTTAAAAGTCATTTGTCTTCATTTGGACCCAATAGGTGTGGTTTTCGAACCGGCGAGCGAAATGGCGTCGTGAAGAGAAGCTTCGAAGCCAGCGAAGAGAGGCCCCCGCGTCCCCCCCTGCGCCGCCCCCCCGGTTACCCCTGAATGGAGGCTTCAACTCCATGTACAGCCCCATACCTCAACCCATCGCAACCATGAGCGACACCTACAGGTAAGATAAAGAAAATCGATATTACTAACACGTGTAAAATTTAATAAACTGCCTTATTATTGTGACCAAGAATTTACACTACAACGCCTCCGTAATGCTCATAGTGAAAAACCTGTGTAAAAATTTTAAAAGCAGCAAACATTTTAACGTGAGAAGGCAAGCGTTCTACCTAAACGCCCCTATCGGATAGTATCACTTTCCGATATCAACTATCACCGCCATCTATCATCGAGAGGCGGAACTAATAGAATCGCGTGAGAAGTCGACCGACAAAGATCGCGGTTCCTTACGTTTCCCGCCAATGCACCGAGACGCTCCGAACTTATCCCGGCTTGCCGAAGGTCGACTTTCCACTCCAATTGATTTTTAATAGTGAACTCCAACTAGCTTTTGTGGAGTAAATTAACTTAGTGAGACGAAGTTTCCTTTTAGTTCGCCCGTGACTAAGTTATGCCCTTTTTGTTGGCAGGTTGTTTCTTTATTGGAAACTTTAACGGTGTGGTCACAGTAAATTTATAATTGCAATTGAAAAGAAATTAGGTAGATTAACATATATGTAAGTGTATGGATATTATGTAGGTGTTTTTAAAATTATGTTGTATTAGTTATTTATGGTAAAAACTATTTTTTGTTGTAATATAAAACTAATGAATTCTCTATTAGATTATCAGTAATTTCAATAACAACTTCTTAACTTAAACATTTTAATATGTTTTCTGTACTATCCAGAATAAATGACTTTTTTATTATTTAACTACCCGAAAAACAAAAGACAGTCGGTCAACTTTCTTGGTTTTTTCTTTCTTCTTTCAAGAGAGATTTATTTTAGAAACCTAACCTGACTTATTATTAGATTTCTGTTCTAATTTCCTTGTGTACGAAAAAAACCATTCATTCAACGATTCACTAACCATTCGTTCGTTTATTGCAACTGACAGTGCGCTTTCCGACAGCTCCATGTCGGGTGGTCTCTCGTCGTCGTGTCTCCAACAGCGCGACGCCGGGTACCCGTACATGTTCGGCGACGTGCTCGGCGGCGGAGGGTACTCGCGCGCGCCCGCCGCCCATCAGCAACACGCCGCCTACTCACAACCGCAAGCCGCGCCGAGTACTGGTGAGTTTAAATAACATACACTCATAGCCCTACACTAGGATACTTGGAAAACACAGAAACACACACACCCAGACCGAGAACAGAAATAAACTCATCATTTAAATTTCGGTCTTGCTGGGCTGTAAATAATAACGCCACACACTCACAGCCCCACACTAGGATACCCCGTGTCGTGGGTGCCATGGACAACACAGAAACATACACACCCAGACCGAGAACAAAAATAAACTCATCATTTAAATTTCGGTCTCGCTGGGGTTTAAATAATAACGCCACACACTCACAGCCCCACACTAGGATACCCCGTGTTGTTGGTGCCATGGACAATACAGAAAGACACACACCCAGACCGAGAACAGAAATAAACTCATCATTTAAATTTCGGTCTCGCTGGGAATCTAACCCAGGACCTTTCGAACGACGGTCCGGTGGTCGACGTTGTCTTTATGTTATTATTATACTTTCTCATTGCAGACATTCGATTTTAAATGTTGTAAGTACACACAATTGTAAATATTATGCCGATATTCCAAAACTATAGTAATACTACTAACTAGCGAAATTCTTCTTGCTCGTTAGTTAAATATAAAACTTGTTAGTACATTCCGACTCGTTACTATATTGTTCTGCATAAGATGACTTGAAGTGAGATTTCGTTAGAATCGTTTCGATTTGAAACTCAGAAACGAAAATGCATTACAGAGATCAATTTATAAATATATAGAATGAAAGAACGAGATAGCATACTTTACACACTATCTTGTTTGAAAGGTCCTCTCCAAAAATCAGGTAAAAATTACCTATTTTTCAGAAGTTTCAATTTTACAGAGACAACCCCATTTACCAATCTCTAAAAATAATAATAACGCAAAAAATATTTTGCTATAGAAAAGTACCGATGTAATCAATTATTTATACAGCAACGTTGAAACAACTAAGAGGTAGTTTAATCTTTACTCTTACTATAGTAATTTTTATAAGTTGTAAGTTATTTTCGTGTACATTGTACTTTGATTTTAATTAATGTTAGCTTCTAGCTTTATTGTAAACGTAATGAATATTATCCTATTTGTCATTTGCGATGTAACCGTCGCGAACCGAGCGGAGATCATTTACTTGCTTAGTGTACCGAAGTTAACTGACCAACTTCCTTGTTGCAAAACAACGCGGGATAAAGTTTCACTGTATTTTCGTGGGCCCTTTCTCAGGTTACGGGCAGCACGTAGGTCGTTGTAGGTAAAAATCGACGAGATCGAGCCTCGGAAAATATTTACCGACTTCGTAATAAAATGTAAAAAACGCTGCGTCAAGAGTGAGGGCGTCTGGTGCACAAGACCGCGACATGACGGGAAACAAAAAAATAAGAGGGAAAATAGGAGTCGGAGTCGAGCCGCGATTGGATTTGCCGTTGTCTGTTCCTTACAAATGGCTTTTAAATTGATTTTGAATGTTGAACGCTTTTGCTAACAAACAAGTCCTTTCCGTGCCGATGTATTTCTATAACGAAGTTATGTTAGTCGTATACGTATATATTTGAATACTCTCCAACTTTTCGAATGGATTTTTAAGCCGTTAAATGGATTTGCTTGTTTCTGCTGAAAGAAAATACACAAATCTATACAGTTTACATTTTTTTTTATCGTCGTGGATATTGCATTTAATTTTCGATGTCGATAGTTACAAAATCTTGTCTCTTAATCCCTGTGCTTAACTATCACTGTTTCATACAATTAAATAGCAGTTTGATAATATTATTCATTATTATACCAATAAAGGAACCTAGTATATTCTTATAGAACTACAGCAATCCTGTAAATCCATAATGAAATTTAATTCCGCGCGCGAATGACGGCGGATTTTGTTAAACATTTTTATTCCGCCGCTGAAAACGCTTAAACGCTAGCATAAATATTGTAGATTTATTAGTATTCAGAAAAAGAACAAACAGTGAGTCGGTGGCGTTCCCATTGTTTTAAAAAGCCATAACTTTTCCATTTGATATTATATATCACGAGGCGGACATTTTTAGCCGTAGGTGGCGGAAAGCGGTATGAATTATTGTTGTTGGTGTTCTGCGGCATTGTTCCCGCTCGGCTTCAGGACGAACAAAAGGGTTTTTCACGATTCAAAATGCACGCTCTCGTTTCATTTACTCTTTTGCGCTCCTCACGCGTTCCACTTGGTGCTATTAAGTAATGCGAATTTCAGTTTGGCGACGCCATTTCGCTGGACGTAAGATAGTGACTTTCCATCTAACATGTAGTTTAGTTAACCCATATTATTTTCACTGATTTGGAAATTAAGATTATGAAAGAAAAGAAAATGTATGCAAAGAAAATCTTAGAGCAAAATACTGACGGGAAATATTCTGTTCCGTTTATGTTAGTAAGGTTTATGATAACTTAAAGCTATATTTAAAACATACTATAATATACCCATTTATACAAGTTCAAGGCTTAGTATATATAATATAGTATATAAGCATGTCGTGTACAATGTTCGTTTATAAAACTAGAGAATTTAAAATAAACGGTATTAATTATTTTTTGACTGCGTACTAACATTTTCAGATTTATATTATTCCAAACTATTCGTTCAACAATTTCAGAATCAACATCGCGTAGCTGCATCGATTCTCCGAATTTAAACGTAATATACCACGAACTATTTACTAAGGTTTAATAGCAAAATGATAAGTGCATCTAAGCGGCAAACAGTTTAGTTGGCGTCGTGCGATAACCGAGCGATCATCGCCACGCCATTGACTATCTGCGCGTCACTTGCTCGCGAGTCGTGCTTAGTCGATAATATCGCGTAATGAATGTAACCGTACTACCCTTTCGGCGGCGGAACAGAATGTTATCGCGACACCCCACGCGGTTGGGGTGCGACGAGAGGGAAATATTTATAGCGCTACCTATATAGAAAATGGATATTAATTTTAGATACGGCCTAGACTTGCTGTAGCACGCGTTAGTTTGACTACCTTCACACTGAAATAGTTTTTATAAGTCAGTCAAATAAGAATTAAATTAGTACCGACACACGGGGTTTGAGCATTATCTTTATTAGTAGAAATAGTCTGTAATGTTACGGTTGAAAGTATATATGAATTGGGATATTCATGTTTCTATATCTCGCCAATAAAATACATTTATGTTGTATAATAATATAATTGCACGATGAAAGCATTATAGTAACAGATTTAATATATTTACGCTTTGGGGTAATATTACATTAGCACGAATTTTATTTGCATTTTATACTTGACTAGGTTACCACTAGATGGCGTTGTTTTCTCTACATATTTTTTAAAAATTGTTGGCTCATTATAAATTAAGCGCCTGTAAACTCAGATTTTTCAGTTTGACTTACGTAAACGTGTCATGACTGACAGTGAGTCATATTAGCTTCGTTAACTTAATATCAGACCAAAATTGGATTGATAGTAAACCAATAAAGGCAACGTATCTCGGAATCTATCACCTCCGATACATTTCCAATCAAATCACGTTGCCGACCAAACTAAGCGGTATTAGGACATCGATGGGTTAAATTAGTTTGGTCGGACCAACGGTTGGACAGCTTACAATCAGCTGAATCACAACCCAGTTCGTAACGGAATGCATCTATGACTAGGTCATATCCCTTATGGTATGCCAAACGTATGTATCGCATTAGCTTCTTGTCACAGGTAGTTTAGAAGATATCGCTAAATAAGGCTACTCACGCATAATACTATTCTAGGATTCCCGGTTGCATGGGCGTCACAACGTTTAAAAAAAATGTAGCTGAACAAAAAATGTTTGTGCATAGTCTGATTTTTTACGACTGAGTCAAAGATGATGTAAATAGTTCGTGCAAATCTATCCGAAGTTCTAATTATTTTTAATTAAAACAAATTGTGAAACCGTGATTGCTTAGTTTTTTATTGCCTACTTTTTAAATTAAAACGTCGAAAATCTAAGACTCAAAGTTTACTTACTTGACTTTGCAAGAACTCCCAATTCAATTGTTTAAGTTTTAGGGATTATTAATTAGAACTTAATAACTTACTATAGTTTCAGTATACTGTATAGAAATAGGTTCGACATTTGCTTTAAAATATTTTAGTTTGTACGAGTTGCCCTTTCAAATATCTAAATAGATATTAAAAAGCTCTATTTAGGCCATGTTAAAAATGTAACAAAATATAAAGTTGAATAAAACTTCTTATTTATTTTACGATAGGATAAGTTACTAATGGTCGTATATCGGTGAACAGTGACCACATACCATCTGATGGCTCGTCTCCACGTTTCTCAGCTATTTACAAACACAAACGTAAATCATTTATTTCATGTAGGTATCTATAGATGTGTATCTATGTACCTATGAACGTCAAACATTTTGCTTCTACCACCGTTGCAAACATCTCTTATAAAGAGGAAAAAATTGATAAAACTTTTGAGAACGTCTTTAAAAAATAAATCTATAAATATAAAGAACAATATAATGTTTGTTTGTTTGTTTATTTGACCTTTTAGACTCTGAAATAGTAGAAGATAGATCATTGATGTGTTTAGCAAATTTGTTCATAATTCTCTGAAAAAGGTTTTGACATCAAAATTATATCGATTGGACACATGGTTGATTAGTTACAGTCAAAATTCTGCTTTTTTCGGTCACATAGTTGAAAAAAATGTTAAAAAAATAGATTTTTTGGTGACCGATCGACTTAGATTTAATTAAATTATTTAATCCAACGGCTTCATCGGGATATACACCTCTAACAGGACTTCAATAAATAGAATCAAGACGATTTTGTTCCTATATCTATTTTTTTTTTATTTGATTTTTTAATGTAGCAATGCGCGATGTACATCTAGTTTATAATATAAATAAGTGATACATTAAATATAATCAGCCACTTTTCTGAAATTTTCGTTTGACCAAATACGCTAATAGTACGCCATAATAATAGGTCTTCTCAAATATCTTTCGTGTACAAACATCCATCAGTAACCGGTTTATCATTGTGAGGTGGAGTTGTATCTATAAATGCTCAATAACGATATAATTACAAGCCGCCTGGCATATTCGATCGACGTCTGCATAATCTAATCCCAAACTATTAGCGACACATTACGCCGCTCCCAGTCATATGTCTATTAGGACTCTGATTGCATTCCAATGTCCGTTTGTCCAGTATAAGATGACCTTCGAAGCGACGCGTTCTATACCGATATGATTTTAGAATCTTTTTATTTCAAGTGATAGGCAATTACTTTCAGTGTTTATGTAGAATATAATGATAATATGATGTGTAAAGAAAAACAAATACTCGAAGATACTTCCCTTTATTTCACACTCATATATTCGTCAACACTAACTAATAATACTGATACTTAAATAACTTAACATAAATACAGCCTCGGACAACTGTTCAGATCGACTCCACCAAGAGAATTGACTCTGCTCAAGTGATTACTTCCCACCTGAGCTTTTTCCGACAACTCACTTACCGACCACAACAGCGCCATCTTGCAAACAAGTCATTTAATACAATAGAGACACTCTGAATGTAAATTCAAGCTATTAAACTAATTCAAATACATTAAAATTGTCAGTAAATACCATTAATAATTTAAACATTAAAATATACATAAATTTTCCAAAAATCATTACAGTTGTAATAAAAAAATATTATTTGTTCACAGGTGTGATATCAGCGGGAGTGAGCGTGCCCATCCAAATCCCCTCCCAAGGGCCGGACCTCGCGTCGAACTACTGGGGCCGGCTTCAGTGATCTCAGCTATTCGGGTTCCCGCATCGGCTGCTAGCCATGCCCGAGAACCCGGCCCTAGAGTCTCCATCTAGCGGCGAAGCGCACAACTACACAGAGCTGGCGATGAACGCCATCAACATGACGGCGGGACACGACGCCGTGTTGCCCAGCGATCTCCAACAGGACAATAGCTCTGTGTCGTAAGTTAATAATCTGTGGACCGCAATATTAGACACTATCACAACGGTGCGATTAGTTTTACAGTGTATTATATATTAATAAGTAAATTAAGCAACTGATGATGTTCAAACCTAGCGTAAGAATGCTACGCTGCACACTGTTTATACATTTACAATAATTTGCTTGCTTCGTGTCTGCATTTCGGTTTAGGCGGGAAACAGCGCACAGTGTATGCCAATGCAACGCCATCTATTGTGGAGTAGCGGAAATTTCGACAGGCCGAGGCGCGTTTTGCGTCTTGGCGGTATAAAAATGTAAATTGTTTGTGCCAACGTTTGTAATAATTGAGTGTTATACGCCCTTTGCGAGCACAACCCTTTTATTTCTTTGATGTATGCGGCAGGGGTGCGAAATATTAACGCTACAGAGAAAAAATAAGCTTCGTTACGGCGATTTGTTTCTCACCCCTGCCCCGCAACTTGATACGAACTAAGCATATTTGTATAATTGTATAATATTACCTAATAGATGTTGTACGTAATGTGTTGAGTCGCAGTTTTATTAGCACACCTCGAAACGAATTAATTTATGTTATTTATTGCTTACTACGGATAAGACGATCAATATTGCTGTGATTAAAATGTAGTTAGATTTTATTTTTATGGAGGTAATTTCGAATGTAGTCATTTTGGGAACACAGTAAGAAAATTCGAAATTTACGTGTACAAATGTGTAATTATTTTAACTATCGTTGTGCGAGTTATACTGTCGGAGGTGCGATTGAAGAAATGTATGTACGAAAACATATTTTCACTAACACGAATGCAATACTGACGAAGCGAGGCGTACGGTATAAATTGTATGTAATTTAGATGAAAGATAAGTGTAAAATAAATTATTACTCGATTGTAAGTGCATATAGATTGAGATTGAGGAGATAACAGTGAAATTTATTAATAAATATTGCATTAACCATTCATCTTTGTTTTTCTTTTGTTGCGCAAATGAGTGCAATAGTTCGACCCCAGTCATGATCGTTTAAAATGACGAATGGGAACACTCGAGTGTGTCTAATACGTCGACAATGGTCTAATAACGCGGGATAAAATATTATTATTGACGTGAACTCCTCGCTCCGTCGACAGATGGCGCGAGGACATTGGATATCGAGCCTTATTGTGTAAGACGTAGTGTTGCCATCGCGAGCCGTGTTGCTATACAAGAAAATTATACTGTTAACTATATTTGGGCGGTACATATTAATTTTGCGTGTTGGCTCTTTATAATCCGACTGTTTTATATAGAGGGCGACGCAGCCCTTCGGACGTTTGGGGTGGCTCTGACAATGGGATGGGATTAAATGTGTTGTATTGTAGGCATTATACTGATCTAAACTCCGCTAGCGTGGATAGATACAGCATGTTTTCACTGGTTTTTATTGATATAGATTCAACGAAAAAATATTATGAACATAATCTGTTACGACAACGAAATGTAACCACACAAATAATAATACATCCTGAACTATATTGTAGTAAATAAAAGATTCAGAAGAATGGCAATTTACGCAATTATTATAACTTGTTTAAACAAGTTTTTTATAGTGACGAATATATTAATAGTTATTACGTTAAATAAACATGTCATACTCTGAAAAATCACCACCTCCATATTATGTTTTTGAGATCCAATAAAAATGTCATGTTTTTTTTTGAAGCCATAAAATACGATACGTACTATAATTTCTGTGTATTTGAGTACACCTAATGGAATAAAAGTGATTTCAAAATAAAACATCCTACATTATATTCCAAGTACAATGGAATTCTATCAAAAACACGCAAATAAACTCCCAAGTAGCCTCCCGCATCCCCTCGCCAGACAATTGTATAGATTATCCACGATTATAATTGGTTTGTCTGTCCGTCCCTCCGACGGGCTGCGTTTGATTTCTATTGAACGCGTCGTTCTAATCTTGTAATTCATGTGCGGCCGACTACTTATGCATCCAATTTTGTCATATCGCCCATATGTTTTAAATTTGGATAGTAAATCAAAAAGGCCGTAAGTATATTCAAAAACCTGTTGAACTTATGTATTTATGTAAATTTTATATGTATATTTTTTTACACTATACAAGTTAATGTTTGACTACTATCCAGCCTGATGGTAAGCAGAGATGTAGCCTTGGATGGTGAGCGCACTAACTTAGAAGATGCCTATTCACTCTTGTCTTGAAGACACCTACATATAAAATAGTATTTTATTTTTATTTTTCATATTTTAAGTCAGCAGTTCCCGCCAAGATTTAAATGTAGATAAATAATATTCCAAAATAAAGCAACAAGCTACAAGGCAATGACAATATCATAGATTGTTGTGACATTTTAACCAATGAAAATTTTACATATTATTGATATATAGTAATATTTTCGAAAATAAGCTTACAAAGGAATGGAGAATGCAGCTGCCGAACTTTGTCGCTAGTTGGTGCCAGTATAGTTTGTGACATTGAGGTAATTTTTATTAAGACAGCTCTTTTATTAGTTTGTTTGTGACATCATTTAAATTACATATGTATTATCCATTACATATTTCACATCATTGTTAGGAAATACCTTTCTGTACTTCGTTAAAATAAATAGGAAACGACTTACTTAAAAAATAATAAACTGAAAAAGATAGGTTATGCATTAAAAACTGTAATTAAATTAACTACGAAATAACCTTATAATCTATGAACAATACGAATGTACACATTAATCCTGAAAATTGACTATACTGTTGTCTCAAACTCCAGTAACGCCATCTGTCCAGAGTTTTGCACGCCTTACCCATTGTAAACCATCCATTTGACACGTCTATGGTAGGGGAGTATACAAAACATATAGTCATCTTTACGCCGTTCTCATTAATAAGTCAATAAGACAAACAAGCCGAGTAAGTTTTTAAGCCATTTATTGAGCTTCAAAATTCACGTTACCTAAACAATCTACTTATATAAATATTTGGTTTCGAGACTATATTTTAATGATTATATGATAAATATACATAATTAATACACTAAAAGAAACACATTGATATGACATTTTTAGACGTTTATAATTCAATGTAATCTATACATAAACTCGTTTAAACATAATAAAAAAACTCTTCATTGGAATTGTTACTTTCTACTTTAACATACTTAACATAAAATATAAGAGAGCAATTTAATAAACTTTGAGCAATTATAAAGAAATCACGACAATAACCTTTGGATTACAATAAGGTAAAATTGATAAAGTTTATTACCAAAAGGTTGTTTTAGTATTTCTAAACATAATTTTAGTGCTTGCATGTGGTAAATTAATTTGATAGATTGCGTTTGTGTAGTGTCTGTGAATGTGAGTAATAACTCTCTAGCTCACAAGTTTAAGAGCGTGATAAAATTTGTTAATGTTTTATTCTTACTATTATTACGAAATAAAGGACAATGTGACAGGAATCTATCCACGATGAATTAATTTTTGTTAACATTTTATTCTTACTATTATTACGAAATAAAGGACACCATGAATTAATTTTTCAAGCACAACATTGAGGCAGCTTCCAACAAGCCAGCTTTATAATTGTGTGTAAGTATGACAGACATTTTTTTTACATAAATAGTCTGTTGATTCATATTTAACTTTAAAAGGACTAGCTGTCAAATCTAATTTCTAACTGAATATAGATTATAAATAATGGTAAATAAGAAAATAAATTGGTATACAATATATATGATAAATAGAACAGCATAATAAGTTATATGTATATAAAGAAAATACATATTATAAAACTGGAACAAACAAATGCAATATTAATAATAACACTTTTTAGCAGTTAAAAATACTTTTGAATATTACTATATCTTCAAGGTAAGGTATAGTTAAGTATAGGTATAGGTAAGTATAAGTATAGGTAAGTAGTTATAAGTAGGTTTACTTCTATGTATTTAAATACTTTGACACTTGTTTTCTAGTTTTACCCATCAAAGTTACATCTACGTAAGGGCCAGCTTAAGATACCAGATTAAATTGTTATTTAAAAATGCTTTTATATAATTTCCATCTACCCTCGTTTTGACAAAAATATAAAAATAAACAATAATATCTTGGGGATAAACAAAAGACTTATATTAATCAACAAATTATATGCAATATAAAAAAATAAAAAATATCTTTTTTTTTAATAGTAAAATAACAACTTCCTTGTGAAATAAAAACAAAAACATAAGATATGAACTTTAATAATCCAGGCCATCTAAATGGTATATGTTTTTAATGATTATACCATTTGAAAGATTCAAAATATTTTTATATCAAAAGTGACCTCAATTTATCTTATGTCACTTTTAGAATACTTTAATGTTTTTGAATTTGGTCACATATTATAACAAAATTTCCCCATGATATAATCAAGTATCGTAAAAGGTTAATAAATTTACACCCCATCTATCTCATTCCATTCCTTAATCGAACCTTAATCTATGTTTCTACGAGACAAAGGTAAGTATTAACGTATAATTATAGGTGTAAGCTACCATAATATCACACGTAGAGGGAATATATCGTTACGAATTATTTAAACAACACTTATAGTGTCTAATATTTAGTGCTAAATGATATTATAGGTGATCAAGCATTTAATATACTTAGAATCTATGCTATTTAAAGGCCAGTACAGATATTAACACACTATACCGCAACGCATCTCATTGCAAATACCGATTATTTTAGTGTGAACTATCTACCAATTATAAAATATAGACACGTAGCGTGCTCAAATACGTCAAATATGTATTTTAGGTAAAGGCATAAAAAGAATAAAAATAAAAATTATAATTTAAAAGACGTTTCTAGATGAATCCGGGCTAAATGGAAAAGAAAGTACTGGATGTTTGAGTGAGATGGATAAATATTATATTATTACAATATTCTATTTAGGAACGATTACAGAAGAAATATAATCATATTGTAAGTCGAAAGGTTCTTGAATTATATTTTAAATACGGTTTTCAAAAAGCTTCCGTAAAACAAATTAAGAAACATATAGATTAAGTAAGGATGAAAAGGGTGGCAAATTTAAAACTTTAAGGGATACAAATGGGGTGTTTAAGTTAAAAATCAGAATAACTTGGCTTAAATGGTTACAAAGAGGGTGCTAAGTTAAAAAAAACCCTTAAAGGGTTCAAATAGGGTGTTTAAGTTTTAAAACCTTAAAGGGGTACAAATAGAGTGCTCAAGGTAAAGCACCTGAAAGGGTTACAAACAGGTTGCTTAAGTTAGAAAACTTTAAAGGGACGTTTATGTTAAAAACGATGTAAGTAGACATCCATAAATTTTAAATCTTAATTTCATAAATAGCTGCAAATATATTACTAAATTATATTCAATTAAACTGGGTTTTTTTGTATAAATTGGGGTTTTTTTTTAATAATTTAGACACTTGAAATTATAAAACTTTTTAATTAATTTTGTGCACGCGTTAAAATGTGATTACAATGCCAATAGGATTCGCTGCGGTTTAAGGAGTAAACTAACATTGAAGTAGGTTAATAATTAGATTGCGAAATATAAATTTCAAGACTGTATTGATACTGAAATATTCTACCAAGCCCAAAAATTCTTAATTTTATGATATTAATTTTATGACGGAGGTTTTTTTTGTCTAGAAGCAATAGAAGGAAATAGATTTATTCTTAAACAATGTTCATATCGTTGTAATCGAAATCTTGATTGCCTAAGCCAAAAGTGGTGCCGTTTCATTGTTCACAGTAGATGGATTTCTAGAAGTAGCGCGGTCATTTCCTTGTCTGAAAAAATAAAATGTTATTTCAATTAAAATTATTTTAGTATTTAATATGTACAAGAGTCAAGAAAAAAATATTACGAAAACGTGATTATATTTTATGCTACTAATGACGCACAAACATACAGTAAAAAATATATTATATCTGCGTCTGCTTTTTATTTTGTAAGTGTTTATCGATTCAAATTTTAAGCATTTTTAAAATATAATTAGAACTTTTATAATAACCCCCAACACCACCAAAATATACTATCAACAAATCTAACTGATACTTATAAATTCAAGCTGAAACCATTTATATGTTATTATATTTCATATATACTGTTACAACTATTTGTGCAAAATGGGGGGAAAATTAAAACAGTTAAAATAACCATTATCAAAATGTATCTTTGAGACAACATTAAATCTGTCCAGAAATTATCGAACCCAATGAACTAACATAGAAAAACACTAGTCAGTATGCACTTAGAATTCTTCGGGTGAATAACAACGTAAGATAAATCTATGCTGAAATTTGCAACGTACCGAAATTCCTAGGAATCCACTACTAGACATCCTAATTAACCTACCTACGATTCTCCTGGTCGATAGCACCATACGACAACTCAGGCATGGTGGGCCTGATGCTCCGTGGCGGAGGGGGGAAGGGCGGCCGACCACGGTTGCTAACGTGTTGCGCCAGAAAACCGGTAACCACCAAAGTCACCCATAAGAAGATCTCCAAGGATTCTGCAAGCAAAAAAAAAACGTTTTCAAATTAGGTTATATTAAATCCTTTTCGCAACAAGATGTGGGCGTGACAAAGGTTAAGTTTTTTCCGAAATACAAGTTAGAGTAATTTAGATTTTCCTTAATTTTTTACGAATTTTTTTGGCAATCCGTATAAAAATGTTTGATTAAATATAATATTTTTAAGATTAACGACGTTACAAAGAAATATATTAATTACCAAAACCTACAAAAAAAATATAAGTTCCGGTTGTCAGAAATAACTTGAACTACGAGTTGCTTCTCAATTCTTCATTAATGAGACCTAGGTGGTATAGAGGAGGGATTGTTTGCAGTCTATGCTCACCGGACGCATCTTAATCTACTTAGTAGGGAGACTTTTGGCCTTTCATATCTGCTAAAGGAATGCTAAAATTTGCGAAAACTGTTTAGATCTTGATCGTAGAAAATTGTTATCTTTATTAATGATTCAATAACAACATCGTAAGATAGTACATTGACACTTCGAAAGCTTATAAATATAAATGTATGGTATTGGGATAAGTTGTAAAAAAGGAGATCTTATTGGTCATTATATTATTGTAAAAAATACCATACGTTTATGCGGTTGTTATTGAAATGGCGATTTGTAGGACATTTTTACTTGTCTATACTTGAAATACATACAGTATAAGTTAACACAGTATATAATAGCTTCAGCTGTAAAAAATGACAGATTAAACAAAAGTCAACGATTATAAAACTTACCCTGCCAGCCGAAGGGAGGCGCCAGTATAGCTTTGTTGAATTTCGGCACGACCGCTCGCCTCACTGTATTGATGATGATGTAATTCATATTGGTGCCCACGACGTAACCCATGGTGAAGACGAGAGCGTACGAGCCCAGGATGGCACAGCACAGGATGTTCGATAGGAACGTCATTGACACAAGCATCAGTGACGTCAGCAGGGTGATCGCGATGAACAGGGTCCAGAAGTTCAGGTCTAATTGCAATGCACCTAGGCCACCTGAAATATTTTGTTTATTAAAGCTATCCAAATGGAGTAAGAATAATGGAAATTAAATTTTGACTAGACAGCAGACCAAAGACGGAGTTATGTTACCACATAATTAAGTTAATATATAAAAAAAACTGATAAACAAACAAGGAACACAGGAACACACGTCAGTGTGTGATATTTAGAATTATATTTAACATCCTACTCTTAACGTAAAGTAACGAAAAACTGCTACTAATAATCCGAAAAGATTGCCTGATTACTGGCGTTTTATTAAATATATAAAATAAACATGCACAACAATTTTGTATTAACAATTGTGTAGGAATCGAATCACGGTAGACAAAACTTATTCGATATAATTTATGTAGGTAGGTACGTAACAAACATTTTATTGAACTATCATAGTAACGACTTTCAATATTTCAAAACGTCAGGCTAAATTTATCGATAACTACAAATTCATAATAATGTTATCAAGTTGTATAGACGTAAACAATTTTATTCAAGATAGCCTTCAAAATACCCCTTTAGGGGTATAATCGGGTAAAGTGCATCTTTTTCAAATTAAATCCTCTATACTGTTATCTAAAATGCTTTAATATTACGAAGAATGTGATCCTTTTCTTCTAATATCCCTTGACACAACATACAAAACGAAATTTCTCTCAATAAAATGTATTATCCTGCCACAGCTTAAGGTCTACACCATATAGGGTCTCTATTAGGTCATGTTACATTTAGATGCGGTTGAATATAAAGATTTAAATCATATTACTTAAGTACATGCCTCATTCACACCGCCGACAATTTGTTACGAATTTATTGAATGGTATATACGAATCCAATTGTAGATAAGCTTATTTACATCACAGCATCACGAATTAAAATAATAATATATTTTATTTGTCCGTGATTGAAGAGCACTGGCGTTATATTGTAAATTTACATACTTAATTGCATTAACTCAATGGCCAATGGTCACATTTAAATCGGCTTTTCGAAACTTGACACGTTTTTAATATTCGATCACGATTGATACTAAAATATATGAGTGTAAAGTTTATTATGGCGTAACGGCGCAGTATTGATAAATGCGGTATTTACTTTAGTAATGCATATGGAACGGTAAACAAGCGCGGCATTTTTGATTACAAGCAATCGCTGGTTTTATAGTATTGCCTATATGAAATAATAACAATTTCAAATAGAAAAACAGTTTCGTGGAATCACGAATCTTTATTTATAGTACCTATATAGGTTTTTTTCTGAATACTTGTAGGTATATAACTTACTTGCTTGGGCTATGACTTCAGCCGTGGATGTTGGAATTCCATAAAGAAAGTATTCTGTAGTCATTTTCATGGAAATAGGAAGAAATGTATTGTTATCGTCATAGGGACATATACCCCTATTTGGCCCCTATAAGGAACGCTATTTTAAATCTTCTTTTACATTCGTCATAATTCCACACTAGGATTCCCTGAGTCGGGATGCCAAGACAAGGACACACAGACCGAGAAATTTAAACTTATCTTTCAAACTGACCCGCTCTGAATCGAACCTAGGACCCTATGAACTACGATCCGGCTTGATGACCATTTCACCACGTGGGTAGTCAAATGTAGTATTTTGTGTATGTAAACAGAGCCTTTGTATGTGAGAGAGAGAGAGAGAGAGAGGGAGAGAGATAAAAGAGAGAGAGAAATATAGAGAAAGGGAGAGAAAGAGTGAACAGATTTGTGTTATAAGTTGCAAGACACAGAAAATACTTATACCTACAGGTAAGTACATGATAAAACATCGAAATCAGTTGACCTCCTGTAACCGAGGGGTTAGTAGGGGAACTTCTTAACAATTGTGTAACCTACTTCTGCTATATGGAGGAGTGCATGCGTTTTAATTAAAGGGTTAGAATAATTACGGCGCTCGCCAATCATTTTATAAGTGCATTGTTGACCACAACACTCATACGCGGGTCAAGACACAGCAAATAAACGGGGCAGTAGACTTCATTAATAGTCATATTATGAACACTATACACATAACTTGTTTTAAATTTGTTTTGTGTTAAATTTGTTTATTTATTTTATACTTTATAATTACTATAATATATTTTTTTATTTATTGGAATATGTTATTTGTCATTGATGGAAGCTCATGTTTGAGTGATTGCAGCTAGTTCAATTCCACCTTATATACATATGTGTATTTTATTAAATTGTTTAAAAGATGTGCTTCTCCTCGATGTAATAGCACCTTTCCGAAACGGTCGTAGAATCAAAAAATGACGCGCATAAGTGTATTGAAATAATACCTATATATAAGTACTAAAATACAAACAATTTTATTCGAGCTGGTCTTCAAAATACCCCTTTAGGGGTGCAATCGGGTTACGTGCAAACTTTTACCAATTATTATGTTAACTGAAACTGCATTTCAGTGTTATTTTGAACGCGATATAATACTTTATCGGAATGTTCGACAAAGATGAAGGCTTAAATATTTTATTGAATATGTTTTTTGTACTTCATCTTTTTTCAACAGAGAAGCAGTAATTTAATTTATTAAAACTTGTAATTAAAATCGTAAATATAAATTCAAATAGTCTAGGGGGCTCCGCAGCTATTATTCTGCAATATAAAATATAATTGGGAATCTAAACCATTTTTGAATTCATTATTTCTTTATTTATTTAGTATAAGTTAATGCTTGACATAAACCACGAGCGATGGCAAGTGGTGAGCATGTCTAAGGTGATGGTCAATATACACACAAAAAATTAATCTAAAGTCGAATCGTTTAAGACTACTGTAACATACACACTGACTGAATAATTATGCAGACATGTAAAGATAGATAATAGACAATAAAAAATATATAACAAACATTAGGTGTAATTTTGAAAGGTTAATTACTCTGTATAAAAGTATAGTCATACCATACTTTATTATAATTATTTATAAGCTAATGCTTGACTACAGTCCCACCTGATGGTTAGCGGTGATGTAGTCTTAGTAAATCGCATTAACTTAGTAGAAGCTAACACTGTTGTCTTGAAGATAATAACATTATTAAACGGAAACACCGAGACGGGTAATTTATTCCACTCCTGAAACATCCTATCTGGACAACTTAGTACCGCGCCTGATGGCCCCTATAAAGCAAAGTTACAATTCCTCGACATCAAATATTTCCTTTTATATTCATCTACCTTCTGTTTTTTCATTACTTCTCTCTGTACATTCTATGAAGATTAAAACTGTTTCTTTCCTACAAAAATTCATTTTATTTGCCGCAAATTCCCTAATTCCCTGTATTTACTGTATTCCTTAAATAAAAGTTTCTCATGTAAGTGAATGACTGATTCTTATGAGAAGTAGAGATTCTTAAACCTCAAATAATTAACATAACTTACCTGGCAAAGCGTAGTATATGATCGCTGCGAACAGAAACCCAACATTGAGGGTGGGCAGGTATACAGAGAACAGTGGCATTCCGTAGAACCACCAAAAGAGAAGCCATATCGCACCAAATCCCACTCCCGACAATATTGACGCTCCGAGTAACGCTATGAACAATATTTTGATTAAAACTTACAATATTAACTAACTAGATGTTCCAGCAAACATTGTTTTGCCATATAAATTATTATTTTAGTATTATTTTGATAACCATAAAAATGCGTATAGTGGGTTAACCTTAAAAGCCAGACATACGCTGTCGCGGACTTTTATTTAGAAGTTTTAGATGAGAACAATATTGTAGTACATGATTTTTTAGTAACTTTCACCGTTTACTCAGCGCACGCAAGGAAAGCTCAAAATTT